>ONZH01001865.1:0-40670 GCA_900303285.1 Rhinella marina | reverse complement strand
GTGCAGCACTGTGGAGAGCTTTGTGGGTGAGGGTGAGAAGTTTGAACTGTATTCTGTGGTGGATGGGCAACCAGTGAAGTGACTGGCATAGACTAGTAACATTAGCGTGGCGGGTGGATGAATAGATGAGCCTGGCTGCAGCATTTGGGACAGACTGAAAGGGGGAGAGTTTAGAGAGAGGAAGACGATTAGTAGTGCATTGCAGTAGTCAAGACGAGAATGAATAAAGGAACAACAAGAGTTTTTGCTGTTTCCACCGTAAGAAAAGGGCGAATCTGGAGATATTCTTGAGATGTAGACGAAAAGAGCGTGTAAGTGATTGTATATGGGGAACAAAGGAAAGATTAGAATCAAATGTGGCCCCAAGACAGCGGGCACGTTGCACAGGAGTTATGATAGTGCCTTAGACCGAAATTGAAATATCAAGTTTAGGTAGGTTAGTAGATGGGGGAAAGACAAGAAGTTCAGTTTTAGAGAGGTTTAGTTTTAGATACAGAGAGAACATGATGTTAGAGACAGCTGTCAGACAATTACTGGTGTTTTGGAGTAAAGCAGGGGTGATTTCAGGGGATGAAGTGTATAGTTGGGTGTCGTCAGCATAGAGATGGTACCGGAAGCAGTGGCGTAGCTATAGGGGTCACAGTGGTCGCAGTTGCGACCGGGCCCCTAAGCCAGGGGGGCCCCGAGGGCCCCCCTTGCCACTTGCAGGGCCGCACCGCCAATTAGGCAGTGCACAGTTGGGGGCGGCAGCAGGGCAGAGGGAGATGAGCCCTTCCATTGTGGAGGCGCAAATCATCTCCATAGTCATCTGTATCGCCATCGTCGCGCTGCCTGAGCCGTACAGCACAGGACACAGACCGGAAGAGACCTGCATCGCATCGCTGATGGAGGTAAGTATAAGTGTTTTTTTTTATTGTTGCAATTACGGACCGGAGCTCTATTGGGGGCACTGGGGGCATTTTTTACTGGCACTGGGGCATTTCTTACTGGCACATGGGGGCACTGGGGGCATTTATTACCGGCACATGGGGCACTGGGGGCATTTTTATTGCACTGGGGCATTTTAGCAGGGGCATTTTTACTAGCACTAGGGGCATTTTTACTGGCACATGGGGCACAGAGGGCATTTTTACTGGCACATGGGGCACTAGGGGCATTTGTTACTGGCACATGGGCGGCACTGGAGGGCATTTCTTACTGGCACTGGGGCATTTCTTACTGGCACATGGGGCATTGGGGGCATTTATTACTGGCACATGGGGGCACTGGGGCATTTCTTACTGGCACATGGGGGCAATGGGCTATTTTTACTGACACATGGGGCACTAGGGGCATTTATTACTGGCACATGGGGGCACTGGGGGCATTTCTTACTGGCACATGGGGGCACTGGGGGGCATTTCTTACTGGCACTGGGGGCATTTCTTACTCACACTTGGGGGCATTTCTTACTGGCACGGGAGCACTGGGACATTTTTACTGGAACTGGGGCATCTTTACTGGCACTGGGGCATTTCTTACTGGCACTGGGGCACTGGGGCATTTTTACTGGCACATGGGGGCACTGGTGGCATTTCTTACTGACACATAATTTGGGGGGCATCTATGGGGGGGGACACTTTTTACTGGCACATGTTTTTTGGGGGAATCAATCGGGGGGGCTGGTGCATTATTGGGGCGTTTCTTACTGGCACATAATTTGGGGGGCATCTATGGGTGGGGAGCACTTCTTACTGGCACATTATTGGGGTGAAATTTTGGGGGCACTTCTGGCACATTATTGGGGCCCCATTGGGAGGGCACTTCTTACTGGCACATTGGAAGCATTATTACTTCTGGGGCACAGTGGGGACATTAGTACTGTTGGGGGCACTATTACTAACAAGTGCACCCTGGCAGAGAATTATTAGTTGGAACTTTGGGAGCACTATTACTGTGGGGGGCACCCTGCTACAGTATCAGCGCAGTTATTTCTGGGGGACGTTATGTTTACACTATTACTGTCACGGACACTATTTTCTGGGTGCAGTTATTTTAGGACTCTGTGTGACAATAACTATTGAAGGGCACTATCTGTGTGGTACTAGTGGCACAGTACTGGTGGTGGTAGGATGATTTGTCCAGAAGACAGGAGGATGATGGAAAAGTAGTAAACTAAGATTTTTTTCTGTCAAACTGCAGAGATGAGAAATGGCTGAAAAATGGCGTCTGGTCTGAAAGGAGAAGATGAGGAAAGAAAGATCTACACCAGAGGAGACGTCACTGGATGTAAGAGGTATGGGGCACTGTATTAGGCTACATTCACACGAACTTTGTGTTTTGCAGACTGCAAATTGCGGATCCGCAAAAAAAGGATGATGTTCCTTATGGCATCCGTTTTTTTTTGCAGATCCACTGTAACAATGCCTATCCTTGTCCGCAAAATGGACAAAAATAGGAATGGACATACAGATGCGGACAGCACACAGTGTTCATTGAAGTGAATGGGTCCGCATCTGAGCCGCAAAATATGCAGATCGGAGGCCACAAAAACAACTGTCGTGTGAATGTAGCCTTACCCTGTATATTCTGTAGTGATATACGTAATGTTAGGAGGGAAAAGGTTAGAGTGAGAATTTGGCATGGGGGGGAGGGTTAAATTTTTGATTTGGCTGGCAGAAAATCTAGGTGCACCAGCGCTGAAGGAAGGAGGGGGGGGGCCAAGCTGAACTCTTGCACCAGGGCCCATAAGCCTTTAGCTACGCCCCTGACCGGAAGCCAAATCTACTGATAGTCTGTCCGATGGTGGATGAATAGAGGGAGAAGAGTAGAGGACTTAGTACGGAGCCCTGAGGAACACCAACATCAAGGGGGAGAGGAGAAGATGAATAGACAGCGAATGATACCCTAAAGGAGTGGCCAGAGAGACAGGAAGAGAACCAAGAGTGTCTTTGAGGCCAATTGAGTGGAGCATGTTGAGGAGGAGTTTATGGTCTACTCAATCAAACGCTGCAGAGAGATCCAGAAGAATCAGTAGAGAATAATCACCATTTCTTTTTTCTTTTAGGAGATTGTTAGACACTTTAGTAAGGGCAGTTTCTGTAGAGTGAAGAGGGCAAAAGGCAGATTGTAAGGAGTCAAGAAGAGAATTTGCAGAGAGATAGCTTATTAAGCGAGAGTAGACAAGACGTTCAAGGAGTTTAGAGATGAAGGGTGAGGTTAGAAACAGGTCGGTAGTTAGCAGCACAGGTCGGGTCAAGAGATGTTTTTTTAGTAGTGGGGTTATAACAGAGTGTTTGAAAGAGGAGGGAAAATTACCAGAAGAGAGAGAGAGGTTACAAAATGTAGTTAGGTAAGTGATGACAGGCGGGGAGAGGGACTGGAGGAGGTGTGATGGAATAGAATCGCTGCTAAGGTCGTGGGCCGAGAAGAAGAGAGAAGCCTGGAGACTTCTTCCTCTGTTATAGGGTCAACAGAGGAGAGAGCGCATGTGGAGAATTGGGAGGGAGGAGGATTGAAATTATTTGGGGACTGGGAGATTATTTCCTGGCGGATACTGCCAATCTTGTCTCTGAAGTATGTGGCCATGCCATCAGCGCAGTGGTCAGTGACAGGTTCTGTAATTTTAGGGCTTAGAAGGGAATGAAAAGTGTCAGTCGTTTTGGGTTATTTGGGAGTGAGGAGATGAGAGAGGTGAAGTACTTTTGTTTGGCAATGTTGAGAGCCGAATTGTATGTTTTGAGCATAAATTTATAATGGAGGAAGTCTGCTGATATTCATGATTTTCTCCATAAGCATTCTGCACATCTGGAGCAGCGCTGAACAAAGCATGTTTCAGATGTGTGCCAGGGTCGCCGTGTTCTGTGTCGGGCGGGTCAGATTGATATTGGAGCAACTTCATCTAGGGTGGTTTTGAGGGTCTGGTTGTAATGATTGGCAGCCAAGTCTGGACAGTAGAGGGAAGAGATTGGGTAAAAGATCTAGTTGTAGGGTGTTAAGTTGCTGGCAGTTAATAGTGTTAATAGGCAGTTAATAGTGTGTAGGTACACAAGCACAGTGATGTCTCGTGTACAGACTCTTATCTGCTTGTGCATGAATATGAGAAGAGCAGGCAGAGAAGCTCACATCATAGGTCGTGTGACCCTGAGTGAAATCTGAGAAACCAACAAGTTTAGAAGCAAAAGGGCTGGAAAAGCAGTTTTATTTGATTAGTTAGAAACATACAAATGACAAAAAAATAACTCGGACAACCCCTTTAAATCCACTGGGAGCAGGCGTTGCTGCTTAGAAGTCAGAGCTGAGTTACGAGGTTCTTGAAGGGAACAGGAGACCGTGTCTTTAAACGATTCCAATGCTGCAACCTTTTCCTGGAGAGTAGATATATAAGAGTGTATTGCAAATCCAGGGTCCATGCTTGTCTTAGTTCCGCTGCCAGGGCAGACATATCATGTTTAATGGGAAGCAGGGCCAGCAGGACCATCAATTCTGGATGACCATCTAGTAGTTTCACTGCTTCCTCAGGAGGTGTAGGAACCGGACCAGGCATCGGTCCCATGCAAGGGCTCAGGGTAAGAGGGTCACTGCAGGCAGGATGAAGATACATGGAGTGGAGGAGTCAGCTTCATGTTTTTCTATTTCTTATCAACTGTAATAAACAGTTGAGTATGCAGAAGTGGATCATCATTCTTGGGATTTGTGGGGGGTTCAACCAGTCGGCACTCTTTCAGTCTAGTATTTATGGTATAGCCCAACAGAAGCCATGTGCAACACAGGAAAGACAGCATAAGGGGTTGTCTCGCGTCAGCAAATGACATTTATCATTTAGAAAAAGTTAATACAAGGCACTTACTAATGTATTGTGATTGTCTATATTGACTCCTTTGCTGGCTTCATTCATGTTTCCAATGCATCATGCACTTCTCATTTCCTTGGTTAAGACCACCTTGCAATCCAGTAGCGGTGGTTGTGCTTACACACTATTGGAAAAAGTGCCGGCCTATGCGCAGTCCTGGCCACCAGGATCAAGTAGGGCAACGGCAGACTGTTCTGTCACTGCAAGTCCAGAAAGGGTTTCTTGTCAAATAAGAATGGCTCTAACATGTCATGGCAACAGTTCACTTTACATATGATAGGAGGGACCAGACCGACAGAAAAGTGGAGGTGTCAATAGGATCCGGCCTTCTTGCTATAGTGCTCCCTCACAGTGAAAAATATTGGCCATAAAAGACATGTAGTGCTTGTAACAGCTAGTCCAAGTGTCTACCTTGGCATGTACCTTGCCACAAATCAAGAATTGCAAGGAGTGGCCCACATTTTCTGCCTTGTTAGAGTATACGGCAGAGATGTCTTTTTGAGAAATAATGTCTGCTAGGCCTCTTCTAGCAAGGTTGAGCACACGCCATCAGCTCCCTAAAGGCAGCAAAATCCATTAAGTGGTAAGCAAGTGACTGAACTACCAGTAGCTTGGAAAAGTGGGAGTTAAGCTTGTCCATCAGTGGATTGCTGGGTGTGTAGTATTGTTCCCTAGCCACACATTCTGTTATTGATGGTTTACAGTGAACTGGAGTAGGAGTCTGCGTGGGGTAACCAGTAACTGATGATTACAATGACAAGAGCACTTTACTGCAGGTGGACTACTCTCTTCCTTAGGCACTTCCTTCCTTTGCCTTGCTTTTATCCTAATTGTATTGGAATCCTTGTTTCCGTGGAGTGAAGCTGCACATGGTTGGTGTCTGTTCCCATTCAAGATGAAAAAAGGATTGAGATTCCTCAGTGGTTGATAACTTTTAATGGCTAACTGAAAAGATGATGGCAAAATTGCAAGCTTTCGAGGCTACTTGGGCCTCTTCATCAGGCATCTCATAAACCAATATCTGAAGATTCATATACTTATACACCAAAGTACATAGGAATAATGAGGTAGATGAGACAAGTGATGTAAAGCATAACAATATAATATTGTACATAGTAACATAGTTTATAAGGCCGAAAAAAAGACATCTGTCCATTCAGTTCGGCCTGAATATGAGTGGAGGAGGAAACAAACAGTTGTAACAATAAATTGTTGGAGCAATTATAGATAAGAAGTGTTAAAGTTTTATTGTCCTCTAATTAATGTTCTGTCCATGAATGCAATAAACCCAAGAGATCTGAGGGCCATATTCCTTAAGAGATGTAGGCGGACATAAATCTATGAGACACATTCATTCCTGATCTGAGCGTGTCAAAGGTTATCATGAACTTGTATTCCCAGATTCTCCTGTCCCTCTGTGATTTGAAATTTCCCTTTAATATCAATACTTTAATTTCTGTGGTATTGTGGTCATGGCTGAAAAAGTGTTTAGGTACAGGCAAATATTTTCTTTCTTCTTTTATTGTGTGGCGATGAGAGTTCATTCTTGTTCTGAGTTTTTGGCCAGTTTCACCAACATAAAGAACCCCAGTAGGACATTTAGTACATATAATCAAATAGACCACATTTGACGTTGTGCAGGTGAAGGTACCTGGGATCTTGTAGTCCTGATCTGTATTGGGGACTTGCACCTTATCAGTGGTCATTATGTACAGACAGGTCTTACATTTGGTCTGTTTGCAGGGGAATGTTCCTGTAGTTGTTGGAGAGGACAGTGAGCTTTTGTCAATTATGTTTTTGAGATTAGGGGGCTGTCTGTGGCACAGGAGTCGGGGGTGCGTAAATATGGATTTCAAATGGTCATCTTTTTGTATTATTGTATGTAGTCTCCGAGCAACCCTTCTTAGAATATCCAGATTTCGGTTGTAGGTGACTACTAGAGGTATCCGATGATTTTTTTTTTTTCTTTTTTTTTTTTTTTTTTCGCTCCTTCGTAATCTGGTGGCTCTGGCAATTTGGTTTTCCACTGTAGTTGGATGGTATCCCTGAATAAAAAATGTATTTTTGAGGTTTCCAAGGTGTTCATCCCTGTCTGCAGAGTTTGAACATGTGAGGTTGTATCTGATAGCTTGACTGTAGATGATGGAGTTTTTTATGTGTTCGGGTTGGAAACTGTCCCATTTGAGGTATGCTGTGCAGCCAGTTGGTTTCTGGTAGAGAGTTGTTTCTATTTTACTGTTCAAAAAGTTTATTTCAGTAAAGGAGTAGTTGAGAGGTGGGATGAAACTGGTTGAGGCATTCATGGAATGTTTTTAGTTGTTGTTTAGATCCAGTCCAGATGATTATGATGTCATCAATGTAATGGTAATACGCCAAAGGTTTGATGGGGCAGGAGGACAGGCAGTCACTTTCAAGCTTGGCCATGAACAGATTTGCATATTGTGGTGCCATTTTGCTCCCCATTGCTGTACCGGTCTTTTGTAGGTATATGCTTTCACCAAATGAAAAGTAATTATGGGTCAGGATGAATTGTGTAAGTTCCACCGCAGATTTGGTGCCAATTCCTTTATCTTTCATAAAAACCTCACAAGCATTCAATCCATCCTGGTGTGGGGTGTTAGAATATAAGGATTCTACTTCCATGGTAGCCAGGATAGTTCCCTCTAGTAGGGGACCTATTATAGTTTATTCAGTAGGTAAGTTGTGTCGTGGAGGTAGCTGGCTGTATCTTTTACCAAGGGTTTAAAGATACCTTCCACCAATACAGAAATTTTCTCTGTACGGGTGCCCACACATGAAATTATTGGTCTCCCTGGATTTCCAGGTTTATGAATCTTGGGAAGCATGTAAAATGTCCCTGTTCTTGGAGTTTCTGGTATCAGGTTGTACAGTATGGTGGGCAGGCCAGTAATAATCTTTTCAAGTTCTTTATAGTACTCCTGTGTTGGGTCTGATTGTAGTTTTGTATAGTAGTGTGTGTCTGTCAGTTGTCTGTTTGCTTCAGTTTTTTAGTCCAATGTGTTAATTATGACTATAGCTCTTCTTGTCCGCTGGTTTAATGATGATTTCTTTATTGTTTTTCAAAGATTGTATGGCTCTCCTCTCCTGGGCATTCATATTGAACAAATGGCTCTTGTCTGTGTCTAAGATGGTAGATTTTGTCATCTGAAGGATTTTATATATCTATCTAGATGGGGGTTGCGTGCACTTGGGGGTGTCCAGTCAGATCTCTTTTTTGCTGTCGCAATTTCATTCCCTTCTGTCAGAATAGGTTCTGTCTCTCTGTATCATGAAAATATTCCTTCAGACGGAGTCTCCTGAAATAATTTTCCATATCACTACAGAGTTCAATTTTATCCAGAGTTTTGGATGGACAGAATGAAAGTCCTCTAGACAGCACTCCAAGTTCCACTTTATTAGGGTTGTATATAGAGAGATTGATGACACAATTGGACGCTTCAATAGCTGTATTGGAGCAGCGGTCCACATGGTCAGGGTTTGGCTTAATTCTGTAAGTGTTTGTTTTGAGCCCTTTCCTTGTTTTGGATTAGAAATGTCCGCATGTTGTTGTAGTGCTGTTGGAGTTTTTGTTTTGTGCTCTCCGTAAGTTTGTTTCTGCTTGTTTCAATTTCCAATTGGACCTTACTTTTGACGCTGTAGAAGACATGTATAAGGTGATTCCTCAGTCTCTCAGAAGTCCTGTAGCACAGCATCTGTGCATAGCAAGTATTGTAGGTGTTTAGAACTTCCCATTCAGACCTGTATACGCTCAGAAGTATTGTGCCTGCTTATGCAAAAGTTTATCTGGTAAGCCTTACTCTCTTCTGGGCATTTGTTTTACTGATGGTCCTCACACTATGTAGCGCCCTGCTACTCCTCTTTTCATTTATGTTTGTGTTTGGACTCATAGGACTTATTTTACTCCTGTAGATCTTGCACACTGCAATATTTTTATCTTCCAGCACTGTGGAGAAACTGTCAGAGGGAAAATACTGTACTTGCACAGAGCTAGCGGCAGCCAATCTTGGCTTAGGTCGGGCACAATTTGAGCCTTCGCCAACAGTACCAGCAGCCTCAGCAGTTCTCAATTTGACTATAATAGAAGCAGATCTGGGCCTGATAGTTTTTTGGGAGGTTCTGGCCATAGGTTGACTTTGTTCTTTATTTCTTTTATGGCCACCACCCTCCTCCTGTGATGTTACCTCCTTCTCAGCACCCTGATTCGGCTGCCAGGTCCTGTCCAACACACAATTATCATCTTCATCCTCCATACTGCTTTTATCAGACTATAATATGTCATTGTAGGTTCCCTGGCCCAATTCTTTGCTCAGTACATGTTTGTCCTGAGTGCCACTGTCACTACTGCCTCTACCACCACCACTGTGAATACATGTGCCGCCACCAACACAGCTATGCATGGGATCCCCTTCTTCCACTTGAACCTCCTCCTCATGGCAGTCCAAACACTGATCTTTAGTAACTTCTATAGCACATGTGTTGTGAGAGAATGGAACTGAAAGATTCTCTGGGGTTGCAAGTAGGAGGAGAAGAAGGAATGTGTTACCCATAGCTCCAAGTCACACTGTCAAACTCAGAGGTGACCTCAACATCATCCTGCTATGACTGAGAGGAGGAGTGAGTCACCCAGTCCACAACCTCCTTCTCTTTGTCCTCAATAATAATGTAGCACCATTTGAAAGCCAGGGAGAACTATTGCCTACTACAACTACTACTATTACTACTGGTTGGATGGCTGGTGGTTCTACTGTTGCTACTGTCCACATTCTGACTCTAGGCCTTTCATTCTGCACTGTTTTATTTTCTAGACATTTTATTATGTAGCCTATAAATATAAAGTCACAGGTTTCCTATAAATGAACATTCATGAGGTAGACAGATTATTAAACGGTACAAGCAAGTGTGTTTTCTGTAGTTTAAAAACAAGTATGATTAAATATCCTTCCCCTTCTACAAACACGCTGCACATTGCTATTGACAATTTACTTTGGTAATAATGCAATTTTTGCAGTAAAATGTTTTTAAATTATGCATTTACTAACATGAGTAAAACAAATGTATTCACTAAGACAATTAGAACAATGCAATATTTGCTAGAAAATATGTTTGAACTGTGTTTACTCTCATAATAATGCAATTTTTGTAGTAAAATGCCTTTGAACTGCACAGTCTGATGCAGTAGCATGTTCAATAACATGGCTATAAAAATGGAATTTTTGCAGTGAAATGTCTTTGAACTATGCATTCAATATCATGGACATAACAATGCAATTTTAGTAGTAAAATGTCTTTTAACTACATGGTCTGATACATAATAGCATTGATGAGGTAAATGTCTATGAACTGTACATTCAGGAACAGGGGTATAGCAATGCTATTTTTGCAGTGAAATGTATTTGAACCACACAGTCTGATACAGTAATACATTTGTTAACCTGGATATAACATTGCTATGCTTGTGGTAAAATGTTTTTGAATTATTGGGGTCATTTATCAAACTGGTATAGAGTTGAACTGGCTTAGTTGCCCATAGTAATCAATCAGATTCCACATTTCATTTTCCAAAGAAGCTGTCAATAATGATAGGTGGAATCTGATCGGTTTGCGGTAAAATATCTTTGAACTACATGGTCTGATGCAGTAATGCATTTTCTGACAAGGATATAACAATGCAATATTTGCGATAAAATGTTTGAACTATTCATTTAGTAAAATAGGTGTAAGAATGTAAATTTTGTAGTGAAATGCATTTGGGGGTAGTCATCTCTGACAGCCTCAAAATGAGTAACCAATGCAGCAAGGCAGTAGGGAAAGCAAATCGTATGCTTGGCTGCATAACTAGAGGTATAACAAGCAGAAAGAGGGAGCAGAGACCACATCTGTAATACTGTGTTCAATTCTGGAGACCTCACCTGCAAAGGGATATTGCTAAAATAGAACGGGTCCAAAGAAGAGCTACAAAAATGGTAGAAGGTCTAAAGCATAGTACTTATCAAGAAAGACTCCGAGTTCTTAATATGTATAGTCTGGAGGAAAGAAGAGAAAGGGGGGACATGATTGAAACCTTTAAATATGTTAAAGGACTGAATAAAGTTCAGGAGGGAAGGGTTATTAATAAGAAACTGAACACAAGAACAAGGGGGCACAATCTGAGGTTAGTTGGGGGAAAAATCAAGAACAACATTAGAAAATATTATTTCACTGAAAGAGTAGTAGAAGCTTGGAACAAACTTCCAGCAGAGGTGGTTGATACATCCACAGTAACTGAATTTAAACATGCCTGGGATAAACATGTATCTATCCTAAGATAAAAATAAAAGGATAATAAAAGGGCAGACTAGATGGACCAGGTGGTCTTTTTCTGCCGTCAATCTTCTATGTTTCTATGTTTCTATGAACTACACCATCTGATGCAGTAATTGTTTAATAACACAGTTATAACAATGTAATGAAATAACAGAGGTACAAAAATGCAGTATTAGCAGTAAAATGTCTTGAAAGTATGCATTCAGTATCATGGGTACAACAATACAATTTTTGTAATATAATGTCGTTGAAGTACACGGTTTCATGCAGTGATGCTTTTCCTAACACATATGTAATAATGGAATGTTTGTGTTAAAATGTATTTGAACTATGCATTCAATAATATAGGTATAAAATGTCAATTTCCATTTCCATCCACCATGACAGCCACATAGAGAGAGATGACCCTTGACCTATGTAGGGACAGGAAGCACAGAGAGTTTAAATTGCCCCCACCCACCCACTTTCCTCAGTGTTTTTCCTGTCCCTACATGGGGGCATGGGCACAGAGAAGTCCTCTCTTGTGGAGGTGAAGTTCTTCGTTTTTCACCATTTTTCATGGTTATTCTGGGCCAAAAAGGGGTCGGTAGCCCGGGTTACCCTCTTCCCTTCCTGATGGACATATAGAGCCCTTTTCTTCTCACCTGTTCCTCCGGCGGCCATGTGCCAAAGCAGGACAGGGGAGACAGCCAGGTACTTGTTCCGGCTAGTCCAGGAGCCTGCTACCTTTCCTGCACCATCTCCTTCCTAGGGAAGCGACTCGACAGGCGGGGAACGCTGGAGGTACTGACACGCGGTAGCGCGCGTTTACTGGCGTCCCACGTGACTGTGTGGGTCACGTGACCGCAGGCGTGGGGGCGGAGCCACGAACCCGGAAGCGCGCGCTCAGCGCATCTCATAAAACGCCGACCTGTGGTTCAGGCATGGCGCTTCTGCAGACATCTCCTTTGGCCTCAGGATGTCAGCAACAGACGCTCCCCCCATGGATCCCTCTGAGACGGGCCCTACTATCGTGAGTTCCCTGTGAGGGATATATCTTTTGTTTTATGCATGTGTTCTATATACTTAATGGGGGTTGCTCCTCTCTTTTGTTAATTAGGCTAAAGAGTCTAGATCCAAAATGAAGACTTCAAAATGTGCTATCTGCACCAAGCGTCTTCCTGAGGAATATAAAAAACGTCTATACAAATCCTGCATTGCAAATACTCTTAAAGAAGAGCAACCCTCCTTTTTTGTGGAAATGAAAAACTTAATCCAGGAGGAAATAAAAACCTCCCTAGCCTCCTTGGGATTGTCTGCTCCTTCAGCAGTACCTCCTAAAAAAAACCTAGATTAGCGACGGTATCATCCTCAGAGTCTGAGGAAATAGAAGAGGACGCTTCTTCTACCAGACATCTGGGTGAAGAAGAATTTCTTTCAGAAGGTGAAATTCCATAACGAGGATAGGAAATATTATTTTTCCTCGGTCGATATGGAAGGCTTGCTTAAAGCCGTAAGATCCACCATGGGAATAGAAGATACCCCAAAACCTCGCTCAGTGCAGGACAAGATGTTTGGGGGATTAAGGTCCAAAAAAAACATGGTTTTTCCCATTCATGAAAACGTCCGAGAAATGGTCTTAGATGAATGGTTAGACCCAGTACGCAGATTGGGAGTACAGAAACCGTCTCCTTTTTGACTCCTCAGAATCTAAAATCTTTAATAACATACCTAAAATAGATATTCAAGTGGCAAAAGTGGTCAAAAAAACCTCACTTCCGTTCGAAGATTCTTCTCAGTTACGGGATCCCATGAAACGGAAAGCTGATGCCTTATTACGGAAGCCCTGGGAGGCTTCCACGTATACTATAAAAACAATATTGCAGCCACTTCTGTAGCAAGGTCAATGTTCATATGGCTGAACGAATTAGAAAATCAGATAAAAAATAAGACTCCAAGAGAAGAAATCCTAGCCTCTATCCCACTACTAAAATCCGCCACAGCATTTCTGGCAGACGCCTCTGCTGAATCAGTCAGATTCGCAGCTCGCGATAGCGCCCTCTCTAACTCAGCCAGACGTGCCTTATGGGTAAAATCCTGGTCAGGAGACAAAGTTTCAAAATCAAAACTGTGCTCTATACCTTTTTTGGGAGAGTATTTTTTCGGACCCATACTAGATAAAATACTTGAAAAGGCTGCAGATAAAAAGAAAGACTTCCCGGAAGACAAAGAAACGAAGAAACGTTTTTTTCGTCCCCAGAATTCTTATTCCAGACCCTACAGGGGAAAAGGAAAATTGGGCCGCTGGAGTTATCCAAAGGGCGGAAGAGGCAGAGGATTCCTTCAGAACACCTCAAATAGATCGGCAGATAAACAATGACGCCAGGGTGGGGGGTCGTCTGAGAAATTTCCTTTCCCAGTGGCAGTAGATAACTTCCAACCCTTGGGTCCTAAGTATCATAGAACAAGGCTACAAAATCGAATTCTCCAGACGTCCCCCAAGAAGCTTTTAGATAACTACACAGAATCTAAATGTCATGAAAAATCTCTGGATAGAGATAAGAAAGCTATTATTCTCATGAGTGATATCTCGGGTTCCGATTCTCGAACAGGCCAAGGGGTTTTATTCAAAACTCTTCTTGGTAAAAAAAACCTGACGGTTCAGCCCGCATGATTATAAACTTAAAGCATCTGAACAAATCAATAAAATACAGACGGTTCAAGATGGAGTCAGTATCATCAATTATTCTGCTCATAGGGAAAACAGGCAAAGTAAATCATTTCCAATTCACATGTCTCCCCTTCGGCATTTCCTGTGCACCAAGAGTGTTCACGAAAATAGTAATAGAGATGATAGCTTCCTTCAGAGAAAGAAGTATCGTTATTATTCCGTACTTGGACGATTTTCTTCTAATCGGAAAAACCCAAGAGGTGACGGTCATAAACACAGATCTCTTTCTACAGAACATCCAAAAACTAGGATGGATGGTGAATTGGAAAAAGTCCTTGTTGCTTCCTTCAACAAAAAGACAGTTCCTGGGCATTCTTCTGGACTCAGAGCTCCAGTATTCATTCCTTCCTCAATACAAGATAGAATCTCTACTCAACAGAGTAAGGAAGTTTCAAAAACAAAATTACTGTTCAATCCGTGCAGCAATGAGCCTGCTGGGCCTTCTCACGTCATGCATAGGATCGATAGCCTGGTGTCAAGCCCATCCACGAGTCCTACAGTAATGGATCCTAGGAGCCTGGAACAAAAAACAAACTACCCTAGACAGGTCAGTTTTCATTCCTTTTCAGGTAAAACAGGACCTAAACTGGTGGCGACGAGGGGGAAATTTAAAGAGAGGTATCTCATGGTTAAAAAAAACAGAAATTCAGGTGATTACAGACGCCAGCAAGTCTGGATTGGGGCACAAAAGTGGGCTCTCATCTATTTCAAGGTACTTTTCCCAAAATAGAAAGCGATTGCTCCTCAAACTTCAGAGAACTTTCCGCAGTGTGGTACACCCTAAGAGAAGCCTCATATCTAGTAAAAGATCAACATATCAAAGTCTTCTCAGACAACGTAACAACGGTCACATACCTAAAACATCAGGGTGGGACAAGATCGACCACTCTGAACAGCCTCGCAAGCAAAATTCTAGGCTGGGCGGAAATGAATTCTCTCTCCATAACGGCGGTGCATCTGAGGGGATCACAAAATCAAGAAGCAGATTTCCTCAGCAGGAACCGTCTAGATCCATTAGAATGGTCCTTAAATCCCATTATCTTCAAGAAAATATCAGAAGAATGGGGTCTTCCCTCCATAGACCTATTCGCAACAAAGAAAAATGCGCAAGTCAATCTTTTTTGCTCCCTAAATCCAAGAGAACATTCTTTCATGGTGGACGCATTCTCAATAAAATGGGAATGGCCCCTAGCATACGCATTCCCTCCAATACCTCTGATACCTCGGGTAATACAGAAGATCTTACAAGATCGAGCCTCACTAATTCTAATAACACCTTACTGGCCGAAAAGGAGTTGGTTTCCGGCTCTAAGACTACTGTCAATCAAAAATCCTTGGCAACTCCCTGCACAGAAGGATCTTCTTATACAGGGACCAGTCTCTCATCCAGATCCGAAAATTTTCAAGCTGACGGCCTGGATCCTGAGGGCGAATACTTGAGAAGCCAGGGCCTTTCAGATGAAGTAATCCATACACTAAAATGTAGCAGGAAGAAGGTGACAAATAAAATCTACTTAAAAATATGGAGAAGATTTTGCTCTTGGTCAGGAGAATCCAAGCCGGACACATCCTCCCCCAACATCCCAAAAATATTAAATTTTCTACAGAATGGTCTTGATCTGGGGTTAAAACCTAGTACCCTCAGGGTCCAGATATCCGCCCTCAGCACCTTTTTTGACACATCCCTGGCAGACCATTGTTGGATAAAAAGGTTTATGACTGCAGCCTCCAGAATCAGACCATCCATTCCTTCTCGGATTCCACTGTGGAATTTGAACATTGTACTTTCAGGGTTAACGGGACCTCCCTTTGAACCCCTGGATTCGGCCTCTCCAAAATTCCTATCTTTAAAAGTGGCTTTTCTGATAGCAATAACATCAGCAAGACGGTTGGGGGAAATCCAAGCTCTGTCCTCTAGAGAACCTTACCTCCTAATATCAGACGATAGAGTCACTCTTAGACTGGACCCGACCTTTTTGCCAAAAGTCGTTACAGACTTCCATAGGAATCAAGATATTATATTACCCTCCTTTTGCTCAAACCCCAAGAACGCGACGGAAGGGAAGTTCCATTCCCTAGATGTCCGGAGAGCCATCATTACATACCTGGAGGTGTCTAGACAGTTTAGGAAAGAGGACAACCTCCTTATCCAATTTGGGGGAAAAAATAGAGGCAAAAAAGTCTCAAAAGCTTCCCTAGCCAGATGGTTAAAAACTACTATTTCGGAATGCTACAAAATCCAGAACATTCCTTGTCCGGTAAAAATCAAGGCCCACTCTACCAGGGCAATAGCTTCCTCTTGGGCCGAAAGAGTGGGTGCTTCCTTATCCCAGATATGTAAGGCCGCTACTTGGTCAAATGCATGTACCTTCGTAAAGCATTATAGGTTAGATCTTTCTTCTGTGACCGATCTGGCTTTCGGTAGGAAAGTTCTACAAGCGGTAGCCCCCCCTTAATTCTTATATGTTATTTCTCTATGTGGCCGTCATGGTGGATGGAAATGGAAAACCGGAATTAGTCTTACCGGTAATTCTGTTTCCTTGAATCCACCATGATGGCCCGGTTATTCCCTCCCTAAAAAAAATAAATAAATAAATAATATATAAAAATAAAAAAAAATTCCCCACTTAATAATTCGGTAAAACACTGAGGAAAGTGGGTGGGTGGGGGCAATTTAAACTCTCTGTGCTTCCTGTCCCTACATAGGTCAAGGGTCATCTCTCTCTATGTGGCCGTCATGGTGGATTCAAGGAAACAGAATTACCGGTAAGACTAATTCCGGTTTTTGTGGTGAAATGGTCTGATGCAGTAAAGCTTGGATATAATGCTTGCAGTAAATGTCTTTGAACTATACATTCAATAATAAGGGTAAAACAATGTTATTTTTACAGTAAAATGTCTTTGGCACAGTCTGATGCAGTAATGTGTTTGCTAGTACGGATAAAACAATGAAATGTTTGTAGTAAAATGTCTTTGAACTATGCATTCAATAACGCAGATATATTATAGTAATGCAATTTTTGAAGTAAAATGTCTTTGAAATACACAGTCTGATACAGTAATGCATTCAATAACAAAGATATAACAATGTAATGTTTGCGGTAAAATGTCCTTGGACTATACTTTCAATAACACTGGTATAAAAATACAATTTTTTGCAGTGAAATGTTTTTGAACGACATTGCCTGATGCAGTAATGCATTCGCCAACATGTATATAACAATGCAGTGTTTGCAGTAAAATGTCTTTGAACTATGTTCAGAGGAGATAGGTTTGCTGTATAGCCAAATAGCATGGACTGCATAGGCAGGTACAGTGGTGATAATAGGAGATTTTTTTTTAACTTTCCAGATATTGATTGGGTTATGGTTATGACTCAATTTAACGGGGAGAAAATTTCTCTACTTACTGCTGGATCACTTTATGGGCCAGTTTGTAGAACATACTACAACAGTGATAGCAATGTTCTGTTGGATCTGGTCATTTCTAACAATGAAGAGCTTGTTGGGAATGTCACTGTTTATGAACCGTAAATTTAATTATTATATATTTAATTATTATATAATAAATGATATTGCCTCTGAATTGTATAAAATAAACTCAAGCTAGAATGGAAGCACAGTCTGTATAAACAATATAAATAAACAATAAACTAACTCACTCTATCTATCCCTACTGTTAAAACCTGTCTATTAATTAAATCTACCTAGCTTAATATATTTCCTGTGTAAACAGCAATCTGCTGCCCAGAAATGATGATCTAATGTGCTGAATGAAAGATTATGTCATCCAATGAACAAGTGTTTTGTTTGTTCATCGGGTTATACGCAGCACATTTACATGGGAAGTAGTATACCTAGTAACTTTCATTCCTAGTAATCGGCTCAAAAATTGTTTGGTATAAATCTGCCTGAATCCACCCACCATGGCAAAGGTAGATATAGTGACATTCAAAATTAAATATAACATCTCCAAAAATTATTAAAAAAGTGTTTAACACAAAAACTTGAATTAAACAATTTTTTGGATGATCTCTTTAATGGGATCTAATAAAGCAGTGCTGGTTCTACAGGCCAATGGACAGAAGTAGAGCAAATCAGTTCGTTATGAACCAGGTTCCCTCAGATGAACCCAAAGGTTCACTTCAGACGAATCCAGTAAAGGGAAGAAGGAAGAAAAAGGATGCTAACATGACCCTGAGAGAAATCGGTTGGGGGGTATTGGTGCTTGCCCTGACTGGCTCACATGCTGACAGAAAGACTGGATTAGCCAATCAGTGCTGTCATTCTATGTTGGGCTTTGAATAAGGGTGGATGGGTCTATCCAGTGTCTGACAAAAACGATCTTGGGGACAGTGTACAGTCACAATTAAGCTTCTATCCTAGTGTCAGGGACACTAAAGGGAAAGGCTAGAAAGAAGAACATTGTGTACAATAGGGAAATGCAGGGAAAGCTTTTAGTTAGGGAGTGAGACATGAGGAGCTGAGACTGGGTGTGCCTGTCAGTGCTTTTAAGCTGCAGAAACAGCAATCCTAACTGATATCTGTGTCAAGTCATCTCCAGACAGTTCAAGGGGTGTTTTTTTTAGGAAATAAAACAACATAAGTGTGCAACATATGTTTTACAAGAGGGTAGCATTTGAAATCTCTGAGTGAAAATGTGCAATAGCAGTAAAAAATCTGTGTCAGGGCATCTCCAGACAGTTCAAATGTTTTTTGTTTTGTGAAAAATTGTAATACAAGTGTGCGATGTGTGTCTTACAAAACATGAAAACACTTGAAATACTAGACCAAATATGTGTCAAAGGATCTCCAGACAGTTCAAGGGTTTTTTGAGAAAAATAGCAATACTGGTGTGCAATGTGTGTTAACAAGTACCATTTGAAATCTGTAAATGAAAACATGTGAAATACAAGACTGAAATCAGGGCATCTCCAAGTATTAGTGTGGGGTATAATCTAATAGTAGGTTAATAACTTGTGTCTTACACTAGAGAGAGCTTTTTTCAGAATATGCATATTTGAACACATATAAGACATTTGACCAAAATATGTGGCACTTTTACTGCATTATTTCAAGTCAATTGTCAGTAGCAGTGTTTTCAGGGTGTTTGTGGAAAGGGAAAGACATTTTTGATATGTCTTGAATATGGAAGGGCTCACAATGAAAGACCCAGGGCAAGGCTTTGTTGTCCCAGAGCCAGAATGTGGGTAGAAGCAGAGCCAGCTATCTGGCCACAAGTAGTAGCATTAGTAGTAGGCCGCTCTTCTCCCTCACTTCAGAAAGGCACAACATTATCATTGAGGAGAAAAAGAATGAGATTATGAATTGATTGCTCATTCATCCTCTCAGTAAAATGTCCTTGGACTATACTTTCAATAACACTGGTATAAAATAAAATTGGGATGATATGGAGGTGACGTGGAGGTGACGTGGAGTCTGACACCATGTCTTGGAGCCAGGGGTCACAACATTCCTCCTGCTTCCAGAGAAGCCTTGTTAATTGAAGTCTTCTGTGGCTTTACTGTCACTTCCTAGTGGGGCACCTTTTTTTTTCTTAAGAAGGGGCAACAAAACCCCACCACACCCTGTTGTTGACTTGTGTCCAGAGATGCATAGTGGTGGTGGTGGCAGCGACTGTGGTAGTTGGGGAAAATTCAGAGCAGGAAGTGGGGAGGTGGGACAAGGAACCCACCGTATTTGTGCACATCCTGGAAAACAGTGAGTTTTTTGTGGATCCGCTGTACCACAAAAAAACTCCGTTTTTCCAGCACATCCGTTCCGTTTTTCCGTAAAAAACGGAAAGGATGTATCCATATGTCATCCGTTTTTTGCGGATCCGCAAAAAAAAAAAACGGAAGGAGTAATCAAATCTTTTTTTTTTCTTTTTTTCTACCCTCCTGGAACGGAATCCGCAAATGCGGATGACATGCGGGTGGCTTTCCGCATGTCTTCCGCATTTACGGACGTCCCATAGACTTGTATTGGGCTACGGACCGCAAAATCGGAGGAAAAGTAGGACAGGAGGATTTCTGTTTGCGGATCTGCAAAACGTAACGGAGAAACGGATGCGGACAACATACGGTGCAATTTCCGCATTTTTTCGGGACCCATTGAAATGAATGGATCCGCATACTATCCGCAAAAAACGTCCGAAATTGCGGAACGGACACAGATGAAAAATACGGACGTGTGAATGGAGCCTAAGAGTGACAGTGAAGGAGAGGATTTCAATGATGATTGTGTGTTGGACAGGACCTGGGAGCTGGATCTGGGTTGCAGAATGGAGGAGGAGAAATCTGAGAAGGGTGGTGGCTGCAGTGGCAATATAGAGTGGAGGTCATATATGGCCAAAACCTCCCAAAGAACAGGCATGGTCACATCTGGTTATATTGTGGTCACCTCTGGACCTTGTGATGCATCTAATACTGTGGGGACAGGCAAAAAACATGCCAGGCTTATGCCAAGCTCAGATGCCGCTAGCTGTGTTTGAGCTACTCCCATGTGGAGTTTTTTTCTCTCTCCACAAAGCACAAAACCACAGCTGTGTGCAAGATCTGAAGGACTAAAATAAGCTGGGGGAATTCAAACACAAACAACAGTACTAGAACTCTATTGTTGCACATGAAGCATCATCACAGGATCCTTTGGAAAAATACAAGTAGCCAGCATTCCCAATCAGAGCAAGTCTGTTCTCTTTCTCCTGGTCTTTTTTGTGGTAGCCAAACCGCATCCCCAAGCAATACGTATCCTTGTCATCAACATGAGCTTCTTCTTCTCCTCCTAAGACTCTTCTTCCTTGTCCTAAGCTCCATTGTGAGTCATCCATAATGGATGTGTGAGAAAGAAAAAAACTATTCTCGACCAGCAATTCTCTACAAGCCGAACCCCCACCTGGCCAAGTTGCTGGTGGTACAATTACTGCCATACCATTTAGTAAAGGCAATGTCCTGGAGTCTGTCCTCAAATTTCAACCATTACTACATGGCAAGGAATTCTCTCCTGAACTTGCAGCAACAATGGTCTGCGATGTTATAATTTGATTAAAATCAACATTGTACATGCTAGAGCATCTGAAGGAGCAGCGAAAAGTTGTGAACAATTTTGTCCTGCACCTGACAGGCTCAACAGGGAGAATATGTTGTTTCCAGGTCGGGCAGTGGTAGCTTATTCTGTTCGTGCTACAGTTGTTCTTCATTCCACTCATATTTATGGATGCAGCTGAGCTAAACTTGATGGTTAACGAGTTAAGTAAAGAGTGGCAAGAAAATGTTAACTGACTTTTTAATGGATTTCAATGGCTTTTGTCATGAGATAATCGAGATAACACTGTGACAACATGTGTTATCAGAATCAATTTTAGCTCAACTACATTTGTATCTTAGAACAGACACTGATGCTCATGCATCAGAGGGCAACAGAGGAAGAGAAACAGCTAACACATCTTGCTGTCCAACTTATAGTTGTTGGGGACCCACTAGGGGAAACTCCCATGGAGGAGGAGGATGAGGAGCTGCCACTGGAGGAGCAGTCAGAAGATGATGAAGATGAAGGTGACACTGGCCATGACATTGAATCATCTCTGTGGGGTTGGAGTCGAAAAGAACTGGCTCCTCCGGTACGCTTGCCTGAATTGCGAGCTGTATGCTTACTTGCTTACTATCATGATAGGTGTATCATTGACAACAAGCATTCTAATGATTACTTGGCAGCCATGCTTTTAGACCCTCTGTTTTAAAGCAAAATAGAGAACATTTTCCTCCTTCTGAAAGAGAGGCTAAATTAAGTTTTTACAAGGAAACCTTGTGTACGCAGCTTGCTGCAGCTTTCGGTGAGCAGATTCCTGATGCTATATCACCCATCTCTTATCACCACAAGCAGCAGAAGCCACAGCAGCAGTATCAGCCAGTTCAGTCTCCTCAACATGATGGATCCGTTTTTTCACGTGATGTGCCAGCTTGACGCAAAACAGCCCACTTCAACACCAACATACACCCTGGCCTGTCTTTGGCACACTCTGTTCCCTGATTCAATGGACTTTTGGGAAGGTAGACTACAACAGTGGCCAGATCTGACCCAGTATGCTCTCTGACTTGTTTCCTTTCTTGCTCATGCTCCAGTGTAATCTCTGAGAAGGTTTTTAGCGCCACAGTTGTCCCCCACCAGTGTCCAAAACATCACTTTTGTGATGAAACAAGCCTGGATTCAGGAACATTTTCACACTCTGCCTGAGTCTGATGAATATATCCTTGCTGAGGCGGTCCCATCTTGCTACTGCTGCTGCCTGCCTACCATCATGTTCTATAAGGCTACTTTTACCTCCATCGTTCCACTGCTACTGCATGTCTACCATCATATCTTGTATGGTTGCTGCTGCGCCTCCATCATATGACTGCCACCATCATGCAAATGCTGCTGCCTGCCTGGCAACATGTACCATATTGCTGCTATTGCCACCATCACCTGAGCTGCTACTCCTCCCTGCTAATTCCCAAGTGCCACCACTATTAATGATAAGCATCTGCCACTAGTACAACTACTACTTCCACTACTACTACTATTACCACCCATAGACATACTGCCTTGTTTTATGCTATGCTGTTTATGCCGCCGCTACTATTGCTGCCACATGCCTATAATACCCTACCATTTCCACATCCACACTGTACTGCTTCCAATTAAAAGGCAGAATTTTTTAGGTTCATTCAGAATGAGACACCTTTTCTTGACAATTAACACTTGTGTGCGTTGTATGAGCATGCAATCTGACCCATCAAGGCATAAAGAGAAAAATCGAAAATTCATAAAAAAAAAATAAAAAAATAACATGTTTTTCTAAAATTTCTGAGTCCCAGGAGCCTGAATGGATTGGGGTCTAAACCAAACTTTTTTTTAAAATTTGGCAAATCAGAACCAAATAAAATCTAGACAGATTCGCTCATCTGCAGACAGAAGACATTCCCAAATTTCTCTGTCTATATATACAATGTTAGTAATGCTTGATTCAAACACTAACAAAGACATCTTTATGTTCAATTCAAAAAACATTAAAGTAATTTTATATTGATATTTAGTATTAGAATTTTAAATTATCCTTAAAGGGTATCTGTCAGTAGATTTGTACCTATGAAATTGGGAGACATGTTGCATATGTGCTTGGCAGTTGAAGGCACCTGTGTTGGTCCCATATTCATATATGCCTGCATCGTTGAAAAAAATAATTTTATTATATTTAGGGTCCATTCACACGAATGTATATTTGTGGGTCCGAATTATTGCGGACCCGCAAATATACGGGGGCCGCCCGGCGGGTGTGCACGGACAAGTATAGGACATGCTTCAAAAGAGCTGCGGCACGGAGCTAGCTCCGTGCCGTGGCTCCCGGCCCCATAGAGGTGAATGGGGCCGCATCTATTCCGCAATATTGCGGATAGATACGGCCCCATTCAATACGGTCGTGTGAATGGGGCCTTAAATGAGCCTCTAGGAGCAGTAAGGCTCAGGTCTCTCTGCAACTGCAGTGCCCCCTTCAACTGCTCAGCACAGGAAACAGGTCAGCAGTTTCATCCATGTAAATCACTGAAAGATCAGGCAATATACATAGTCAGAAACAACCTGAGGTTGCAACAGGTAGAGTTCTTGTATATTTGTGAAACTGGTCTGATGTCAGGGGAGGCGGTAATAGTATAATACTGTAGTCAAGCAATAGTAAGGTGTGGACAGTGGAAAATCAGGGGTGATGAACAGGCAGAGGTACAGTACATGGGCAGAACAAACAGAAAGCACACCTTCACTGGAACATTATCATTCTAGGAACCTAATTCTCAGGGACCTTCCGCCTGGGGAAGGTGTTTTAAATACACGCAAGTTGCCAGCCATAGGCTGGAACAATTCGGGGCATATGCTAACCCCTTAAATGTCAGCAGCAACTTTTTTTTTTTACTTTACTTTTTTCATATCCCCAAGTGGACTGCAACTTGCAATCATCAGATTGCAATTTGTATGGAATAATGGAATTTGCTTATATTCTACACATAAATAGTATATTACAGTTCAGTGCTGCCATCTGCTGGCCTGAATTGTAATATACAATGTAATAAGACTGGAAGCCTAGTAGAGGCTCATTACTAGCATAGAACACTTTCCCTGATCTCCGCCGGGGGAAAGAGTTTTCTGTCTGGAAGTGGGCACTTCTGTGTTTTAGCCCTCTCAGCTGCTGTGGTCACATTTGACCACAGTATCTGAAGGGTTAAATGTTCACATAGTTACATAGTTGTTTAGGTTGGAAAAAGACACAAGTCCATCAAGTCCAACCTGTAATCCTGCTATATCCATTCCTGGATGGACATTGATCTTCCTTTTAAAAAGGGGTTGGGCCAAGGGAAATGGTGAGTAGAACAAGATTTCTATACATTGTCATAAGCCTCAATTTTATGTTGAATTAAAAAGGCATCTAAACCCTTTTTGAAGCCATCTACTGTATTTGCTGGGACTAGTTCCTGCGGCAGGCTATTCCAGAGATTCACAGACCTTACTGTAAAGAATGCTTGTTGTCTCTTATGACTGAATCTTTTTTTCTCTAGTCGTAGGGAGTGGCCTCTTGTTTTTTGAGGGGGTTTAACACAGAATAGCTTCCCTTGATATTTTTTGTATGGTCCGTTTATATATTTGTACAGGTTAATCATGTCCCCCCTTAGACGTCTTTTTTCAAGGCTAAATAAGTTCAGTTCATTTAATCTTTGCTCATAACTAAGATCTTCCAGGCCCTTTATCAGTTTAGTGGCTCTCCTCTGTACCTTTTCTAACTCCAGGGCATCCTTTTTATGGACTGGCACCCAGAACTGAACTGCGTATTCAAGTTGAGGCCGCACCAACGCTTTTTATAGTCGCAATATTGCATCCCTGTCTCGCGAGTCCATACCTCTTTTAATACAAGACAGCATTCTGTTGGCTTTAGAGGCAGCTGACTGGCACTGCATGCTGTTATTTAGTCTAAGGTAACCGGAAATGCGGGAACTGTTCCTACTGCATCCAGAATAGCCAGTGTGCACTGTTAAAAATAGGAGGAGTGGAACACAAAGTGAAGGATATTATCACCTGTAAAAGCCGCTATGTAGTGTATTTGATTGATTGTAAGTGTGGCCGTTACTATATAGGCAAAACCATTCGCCCATTGGTAGATAGATTTAGGGAACATGTGAATTCAGTTAAATCTGGCAAGGGCTCTCCCCGCCAGATTGAACATGTACTGTCCGCACATAACGGAGATTCTAGAGCCCTTAGATTTAGTGGTTTGGAAGTAGTGCCCTGCCTACCACAAGGGGGCGATAGACACCGTACCCTATTAAGAAGAGAGGCCAAATGGATATTAAAGACAGAGGCCATGGGTCCACTTGGACTCAATGATAAAAATGACATGAGCGTATTTTTGTAATTTTTGAACAATTTTGGAGTATTCACATTTTATATGTTATGTATCCCTGTTGTTTTTTAGCGCATATCGCCATGTGTGTATATGGCGCATGCGCGGGGGCGAGATGCACGTCATATAGTGCGAGACGCGCTGACGTCCTTTGTAGTCTGAGGAAGCGCGGGAACGCGCGAAACGGTCGTCGCTGCCAGAGCACAGTGGTTTGCATGCCGCCCCCTTCTCCGTGACATATCGTTATATATGCTGGATTTTATCCGAATAATAAAGTATTGAAGAGCCGGTGAGTGCCGCTTGTACTTCTTTTTTCTCATTTGGATTTATATTAGTGGACTTTTTTCTACTTGCACAAGCAGAGCACAATCGCTTCAGTCAAAAGCGTATCCATGGCATCATATCACTTTGGTTCCCTGAGAGACTGACATTGCTTGGTGTAGTGCCACCTTTTTTGCTTTTTTCTATTTGTATGCATCCATTTGCCAGGACTTTTTTCTTTCACTTTAGAGGTAGAGCACACACCTATGTCAATGGAAGGGGATACAATGGGGAATGCTCCACCCGAAGATTTGATACCTGGATTAGTCGGAGGAAGAGAGGGGGCAGGCATGTATTTCACACAGTGCAACGACGGTGATACATTATATACGCTCAGCACTAAGGCCCTTGAGCAAAAAACGTCCATGTTGGCTGACAAAGAGGTGCGTTTGTTCTGGACAGTAAATTCATTAAGATCATATAAAGAAAGTAAACGAGTCCCGAGGGGGCTCAGAATTTACAAAGACGTCTCGCAATTTCAGGAAGACAGTATTTTTGTCACAGAGTGGCAGAATATGCACGCTGATTTTTTGTTGCGAGTGTTAGATATGGTGCTCAATAGAAACATTATGGAGTACGACACTGTCAAAGACGAACTGAACAGGACAAAAACGCAACTACAAACAAGGATGACAGAAAGCCAATTTAACGCCTTTGAAAAATGGCTAGAAAAGAAATTAATCATTATACAAGCGGATATTAAAGAAAAGAAAAGAGATAAATTTATCAGAGACAAGCAGGATTATGATAATGGGAAAGTGTTTGATTGGCACATAAACACAAGGCGAAGGAGAAGAAGATCGGTTCGCCGTCCAAGAAGTGACTTTTGGACCACTGATTCCGATTCCAGTGCCTCAGATGAGTTACCACATTCTAGGGGCAGTGAAAAAATGGACTACTCCGGACCCCCTTTAGATCAGGCACGAGAAGAGGAAGGGGAAAAGGAAGGAAAAAACAAAAGAGACAACCGCAAATCATCTCAGAAAAGGAAACAGGTTTCGTGGAGGCGTTGAAACAAACCACCCCTGTAGCTCCACAGGACAATGTCCTAGTGGTCAACTTAACAGGGGATGTGCTACCCCCAGATTGTTTAAAGGTTCTAGAAAAAGGGTTGAACTTCAGTTTAGTTGAACAATTTGATTTCGTGCAATTTGAGATCGATTTATTCAAAGCAGTCAGGAAGATGAATCTGTGTAGGATTTTTTCAGGCAAATCCTCTTCCGATGTTGCTAGGAAAGAGAGCGAAGTGCCAGCAACGATTGGACCTCTAGGGTTCGTGGCAAGTGCCAATTTTGATCCAGCTGAGAGGACTTGCCTGGAAATATTGATGGATACCAGCTTACAACCAGACGCAGAGACACAGGAGGAGCATGTATCGTATTTTGGGGGTGGAGTACAATCCACGTTTTGTCCCCCCTTGCCTGCCGGGAGTAGCATTGACATTTTCCAAAAAAAGGTCCTTGAAGAAGTTAGGGCATTGTCATTCCCTGTCTGTGGACGTAATATCACATACAGAGAAGTGAAGGCCATTAAGTGGTTGCAATCTAAAGAGGAATATGTAGTGAAACCGGCAGACAAGGGGGGAAATATCGTGGTGATGAGGAGAGAGTATTATTTGTCTGAAGCACACAGACAGTTAGATGATGTTGAGGTGTATGAAGTACTTAACAGTGATCCTACCTTTAAAGTATCTAATATAGTAAGAAGATTATTGCATAAATATGTAGAATGTGGCTTTTTACCACAGAGGATGGCTGAACGATTGCTACCATTGTATCCAGCTAAATCCTCCTGGTATTTTCTGCCGAAGATACACAAGTCACTGGTGAGTCCCCCTGGCCGTCCCATTGTGGCAGGCATTGGCTCTGTCACTGAGCCTCTATCTAAGTATGTAGATTGGTTATTGAGACCACTACTCAAGAATATGCCCGCGTACCTTAGGGACACGAATGACCTCCTCCTCTCACTGGAGTCTTTCCAGTGGCAGGAGGAGTATCAACTCGTGTCCCTGGACGTTGAGAGCTTATATACCCGCATTCCGCAAGAGGCAGGAGTTGAAGCAGTAATTGAGGTGCTTCAAGGCACCATAAAAAGTGAGGTTTTTATTAACTTTATTAAAGAAGCTCTAACTTGTATACTCGGTAATAACACCTTTAGATTTGGAAAGGCTTGGTATAGACAGAAATTTGGGACGGCCATGGGGACCCCGGTGGCTTGTACTTTGGCGAATTTGTATCTAGCACGTTTGGAGGATAGGTTTGTTTACAATGTTGGCAATCCATATCTATCCCTTATACGTCTGTACCTCCGTTTTATTGACGATGTATTCATTGTGTGGGCTGGTAACGCTGAACAGTTTTCGAATTTCGTCAAATATTTGAATGACTGTAATGACATGCATATGAAGTTCACCCACGTGTTTGGTGGTTCCTATCTTGAATTTTTGGATGTGTCGCTGTCTGTGGTGGGGGGCGAATTGGTGGCAAGGGGGTATCGGAAGCCCACTGCTACCAACTCGCTGTTACACCACTCAAGCTACCACCCAAAATATGTAAAAAAAAGCCGTTCCTTACGGCCAATTTATCAGATTGAGACGCATTAACTCAACAAAAGAGGGCTATATGGAACAGGCCATAGACTTAAGGAATAGGTTCTTGGCCCGGGGCTACCCGAGGGAAATGCTTGAGGAAGCCATGATAAAAGCCTTAAACACCCCTAGGTCTAACATACTCAGAGGAGAGAGTAGGAAAAAAAGTAAAGAGAAGGATAAAGTAAAAAGTCCAAACCATTGTGTGTTCTCTTTTAAACACAGTCCCATGTCAGATAAGATTAAACATATCATAAAAGACAACTGGGAATTGGTATCGAGAGATGAGTCCCTTAAAGGGTCATTTAGTGAGCACCCCCTTGTTACTTTTAGAAGGACATGCACATTGCGCGATAAACTGGTACACAGTAGGTTTAAAGAAAGGGAGAAACGAACCTGGATACATGAGTTCGTCCCAAAAGGTAACCGGAAATGCGGGAACTGTTCCTACTGCATCCAGAATAGCCAGTGTGCACTGTTAAAAATAGGAGGAGTGGAACACAAAGTGAAGGATCTTATCACCTGTAAAAGCCGCTATGTAGTGTATTTGATTGATTGTAAGTGTGGCCGTTACTATATAGGCAAAACCATTCGCCCATTGGTAGATAGATTTAGGGAACATGTGAATTCAGTTAAATCTGGCAAGGGCTCTCCCTGCCTGATTGAACATGTACTATCCGCACATAACGGAGATTCTAGAGCCCTTAGATTTAGTGGTTTGGAAGTAGTGCCCTGCCTACCACAAGGGGGCGATAGACACCGTACCCTATTAAGAAGAGAGGCCAAATGGATATTAAAGACAGAGGCCATGGGTCCACTTGGACTCAATGATAAAAATGACATGAGCGTATTTTTGTAATTTTTGAACAATTTTGGAGTATTCACATTTTATATGTTATGTATCCCTGTTGTTTTTTAGCGCATATCGCCATGTGTGTATATGGCGCATGCGCGGGGGCGAGATGCACGTCATATAGTGCGAGACGCGCTGACGTCCTTTGTAGTCTGAGGAAGCGCGGGAACGCGCGAAACGATCGTCGCTGCCAGAGCACAGTGGCTTGCATGCCGCCCCCTTCTCCGTGACATATCGTTATATATACTGGATTTTATCCGAATAATAAAGTATTGAAGAGCCGGTGAGTGCCGCTTGTACTTCTTTTTTCTCATTTGGATTTATTGTTATTTAGTCTATGACCTACTAATACACCCAGATCCTTCTCAACAAGTGACTCTCCCAGTGTTACTCCCCCTAGGACATATGCTGCATGCAGATTATTCGCCCCCAAGTGCATAACTTTACATTTATCTATATTGAACCTCATTTGCCAAGTGGAGGCCCAAACAGTAAGTTTGTCCAAGTCAGCTTGTAACTTATTAACATCTTCCATAGACTGGACTGTATTACAAAGTTTGGTGTCATCTGAAAAAATAGAAACAGCACTATTAATCCCATCCTCTATGTCATTAATCAATAAGTTAAATAATAGCGGACCCAGCACTGAACCTTGGGGGAACACCACTTATAACCGGGGACCATTCAGAGTAGGAATCATTGACCACAACTCTTTGGATACGATCATGAAGCCAGTTTTCAATCCAATTACAAATTATATTTTCTAAACCAATAGACCTCAATTTACCCATTAGTCGTCCATGAGGGACAGTATCAAACGCCTTTGCAAAGTCCAAAAACACAATGTCGACAGTCTTTCCCACTGTCCAGGCTTCTACTCACCTCCTCATAAAAACAAATCAGGTTAGTTTGACAGCTTCTGTTCTTAGTAAAACCATGTTGGCTATCACTTATTATATTATTGACAGTTACATAATCCTGTATGTAGTCGCGTAGAAGGCCCTCAAACATTTTTCCCACTATGGATGTTAAACTTACTGGTCTATAATTTCCTGGCACCCTTTTTGAAAATTGGTACAATGCCTGTCATTAAAGAATCTGTAAATAGTATGAACAGAGGCAAAGCAATAACTGAACTGAGCTCCTTTTAGAACTCTAGGGTGTAATCCATATGGACCTGGGGCCTTGTTTACCTTTAATTTTTTTAGCATATTAAGGACCATATCTATAGTCAGCCAGGTAAGTATGTTATTTGAGGTATTTCCACCAGTGGTACCACCCTCATGAGATGTCCTGTCTTCTGTTGTATATACAGAGCTAAAAAACCCATTTAGGAGCTCTGCCTTCTCTCGATCCCCAGTGACCAACACCCCGCTACCATCATTTAGGGGTCCTACATGTTCTGACCTTGTTTTTTTTGCATTTATATATTTGAAGAATGTTTTGGGGTTGTTCTTACTTTCCTTGGCCACCTGTATTTCATTGTGTATTTTTGCTGATTTTATTATCCCTTGCATAATTTATTTAGTTCTTTATACTTTTTGAAGGCTATAGCTGTCCCCTCCGATTTGTATTTCTTAAAGGCCCTCTTTTTGTCATTTATTGCACTTTTTACACTCTTTGTAAGCCATGTGGGGTTTAATTTTATTCGCTTGTACTTGTTACCTCTAGGAACATATTTAACAATATACTTATCCAAAGTACATTTAAAGCACTCCCATTTAGCATTAGTGTAATGTTGTGACAATAGTTTCTCCCAGTCTATGTCCTGAAGTGCAGCGCTCAAGCCTGAGAAATTTGCCTTTTTAAAATTAAGTTTTTTTGCCATACCGACCTGAGTTTGTTTTTTTACAGTTAAGTTGAAATATAACTATATTGTGGTCACTGTTACCAAGGTTTTCATGGACAGTGACATTTCTCACAAGCTCTGCATTGTACCACGGTTCACGGTTAGCATTATTACCAATCACAGACATTAGCTGTGGGTGTCTGCTGTATGAAACAGCAAGCACCCTGTGGCTATGGCACTCGCTCCACTATGGAGCAGACTCCATCTTTAAATGTATGGAGGATGTTGTGACTAAGACCCTCCATGCCCCTTATCAGTACATGCACTAGTATGCACTCCTTTGTACTTTTTCCAGATCCATTTTTTCTATGGACTAGTGCTTAGAACTGAACTGCAAACTCCAGATGAGGCCGCACCGAAGCTATGTAAAGTGATAATATTACATCCCTGTAATGTCCATGCCTCATTTAATACATGGCAATATCCTGATATCCTTAGAAGCAGCTGATTGAGATTGTTTGGTGCTATTTAATCTATGATCTATAAGTACACCAATATCATTCTCTATAAGTGACTCTCCCAGTGTTACTTAGCCTAGGACATGAGATGCACGTAGATTATTACTATCCAGATGCATAACTTTACATTTTTCCATATTGAAACTCATTTGCCAAGTTGTTGCCCAAACTGCCTAGTTGCCAAGTTGAATTTCCATCTCAGCTTGTAGTTTTTGGACATAGGCTAAATTGCTTGGTGTCATCTGCAAAAATAGAAACGGTGCTATACGTGGTACACCACGTATAACTGAGGACCGTTCAGAATAGGAATCATTGGTCACAACTCTCAGAACACGGTCCTTCAGCCAGTTTTCGATCCAATTACAAAATTTCTAATCTTATAGACCTTATTTTACCTATTAAACATCTATGATGGCATTAAATGCCTTTGCAAAATCCAAGAACACCCCATGACCGTTCCTCTGTCCATGCTTCTACTCACCTCCTCATAAAAATAAATCAGGTTAGTCTGACAACTTCTGCCCTTGGTAAACCCATGCTGGTTATCACTTATGATATTAATAGTCACATACTTCTGTATATAGTCCCTTTAGAGTCCTGCAAACATTTTTCCCACAACAGAAGTTAAGCTTAAATACCTGTGGAGGACCTAGATCCCTTTTTGAATATAGGCACCACATTCCCCTTGCACCAGTAACTTGGCAATGTACCAGTCCTTTGACAATCTCTAAACATTATGAATAGAGATGAGCGAATCGAAGCTGACGAAGCGGAATTCAACCCGAATTTCAGGAAATATTCGATTCTCACAGAATCTGAATTTCCTCACACATCGTGGTAACAAACTTGCATTTTTCCTAAAATGGCTGCCGCACATGTTAGGACATGGAGCAGGGAACTCTGGGAAGTAAGCATCACCCACAATGCCATGCATGCAGCCTATCAGCAGCCAGCCCTGTGATGTCACAGCCCTATAAATAGCCTCAGCCATCTTGGATTCTGCCATTTTCCAGTGTACGTGCAGGGAGAGATGTTAGCAATCTCTAGGGACAGTGCTAGAAAAGACTTGAAAACTTATATTTTGCTCAATAGAAGTTCAGGTAAAAAGCATTAGAAGTGTAAGGAAAGGATAGGGAAGAATTGCCATGATACTGCTGCTCATTTCAGGTTTCCAATAGATCATTCCTCTGTACAGTGGCGTAGCTATAGGGGTCGCAGCGTCGCAGTTGCGACCGGGCCCTAAGCCAGGGGGCCCCGAGGGCCCCCCTTGCCACTTGCAGGGCCGCACCGCCAATTAGCCAGGTGCGGCGCGGCCCTGCAGAGGGAGATGAGCGCTTCCATTATGGAAGCGCTCATCTCCATAGTCATCTGTATCGCCGTCCTCAGGACGGCGATACAGATGACTGTATTGTACTGGGGCAGGGGAGGCGAGAGGTGTCTCCCCTGCCCGTTCTCTGATAGGCTGCAGGCACTGGGCCTGCAGGCCTATCAGAGGGCCGGCTCAGGCGGCGCGATGACGTCATCGCGCCGCCTGAGCCGTACAGCGCGGGACACAGGCCAGAAGAGGCCTGCCATCGGCATCGCTGCTGGAGGTAAGTATAAGTGTTAATTTTTTTTTTATTATTTTACTGGCACATGGGGGCTTTGGGGGCATTTTACTGGCACATGGGCACTGGGGGGCATTTTACTGGCACATGGGGGCATTTTTACTGGCACATGGGGGCATTTTACTGGGCACATGGGGGCACTGTGGCATTTTTACTGGCACTGGGGCATTTTTTACTGGCACATGGGGCACTGGGGCATTTTACTGCACTGGGGCATTTTACTGGCACAGGGGGGCACTGGGGGCATTTTTACTGGCACATGGGGCATGGGGGCATTTTACTGGTACTGGGCATTTTTACTGGCACATGGGGCACTGGGGGCATTTTTACTGGTACTGGGCATTTTTTACTGGCACATGGGGCACTGGGGCATTTTTACTGGCACATGGTCACTGGGGCATTTTTACTGGCACATGGGGGCCACTGGGGGCATTTTACTGCACTGGGGGCTTTTTACTGGCACATGGGGGCACTGGGGCATTTTACTGGCACATGGGGCACTGGGGCATTTTACTGGTACTGTGGCATTTTTACTGACATGGGCACTGAGGGCATTTTTACTGCACAAGCGGGGCACTGGGGCATATTACAGTCACTGGGCCATTTTATGGTATGGGGGCATTTTTCTGGCACATGGGGGCACTGGGGCATTTCTTACTGGCACAAGGGGGCACTGGGGGCATTATTACAGGCACTGGGCCATTTTACTGTATGGGGGCATTTTCTGGCACATGGGGGCACTGGGGCATTTCTTACTGGCACAAGGGAGCACTGGGGCATTATTACAGGCACTGGGGCCATTTTTACTGGTATGGGGGCATTTTTCTGGCACATGGGGGGCACTGGGACATTTCTTACTGGCACATGATTTTGGGGGGAATCAATGGGGGGAACTTCTGGCGCATTATTGGGGCATTTCTTACTGGCACATAATCTGTGTGGTACTAGTGGCACAGTACTGGGGGTGGTAGGATGATTTGTCCAGAAGATGGGAGGATGATGGAAAAGTAGTAAACTAAGATTTTTTTCTGTCAAACTGCAGACATGAGAAATGGCTGAAAAATGGCGTCTGGTCTGAAAGGAGAAGATGAGGAAAGAGAAGATGTACATCCGAGGAGACGTCACTGGATGTACGAGGTATGGGGCGCTGTATTATACTGGATGTAAGAGGTATGGGGCGCTGTATTATACTGGATGTAAGAGGTATGGGGCGCTGTATTATACTGGATGTAAGAGGTATGAGGCGCTGTATTATACTGGATGTAAGAGGTATGGGGCGCTGTATTATACTGGATGTAAGAGGTATGGGGCGCTGTATTATACTGGATGTAAGAGGTATGAGGCGCTGTATTATACTGGATGTAAGAGGTATGAGGCGCTGTATTATACTGGATGTAAGAAGTATGGGGCGCTGTATTATACTGGATGTAAGAGGTATGGGGCGCTGTATTATACTGGATGTAAGAGGTATGAGGCGCTGTATTATACTGGATGTAAGAGGTATGGGGCGCTGTATTATACTGGATGTAAGAGGTATGGGGCGCTGTATTATACTGGATGTAAGAGGTATGGGGCGCTGTATTATACTGGATGTAAGAGGTATGAGGCGCTGTATTAGGCGGGGGGGGGGGGGGGCAGGGGCCCAAGCTGAACTCTTGCACCAGGGCCCATGAGCCTTTAGCTACGCCCCTGCCTCTGTAATTACAATTACTAGGGTCTTATTAGCCCTTGTGTGGTGCAGTTATATGTTCTAAAGCATTTTTGGCGTGTATTAGTGGGGAAAAAAGAAAAGGGCTTATTAGCAGTTGTGAGTTGAAGTGAGAAAATTACTGCCCTTTATGGCGTATCTTTGTGGCAAAAAAAGGATTCTTATCCATTAAGCGCTACAGTTATATGTTCTAAAGCCTTTTTTTTGGCAGGTATTAGTGGGGAAAAAAAGAAAGGGCTAATTAGCCGTTGTGTGGTGAAGTGAGAAAATTACGGCCTTTTTTGGTGCGTATTAGTGACAAAAAAAGTATTCTTATCCATTTAGTGCCGCAGTTATATGTTCTAAAGCCTTTTTTTGCCAGATATTAGTGGGGAAAAAGAAAAGGGCTTATTAGCTGTTGTGTGGTGAAGTGAGAAAATTACAGCCTTTTTTGGCTCGTATTAGTGGAAAAAAAAGTATTCTTATCTATTTAGCGCCGCAGTTATATGTTCTAAAGCCTTTTTTTGGCAGGTATTAGTGGAAAAAAAGAAAAGGGCTTATTAGCCATTGTGTGGTGAAGTGATAGAATTACTGCCTTTTTTGGCGTGTCTTAGTTGCAAAAAAAAAAAAGGATCCTTATCCATTAAGCGCCTCAGTTCTAAAGCCCTTTTTGGCGTGTATTTTTTTTTGGGGGGGAGAAAGGGCTTATTAGCTGTTGTATGGTGAATTAAGAAAATTACAGCCCTTTTTGAGGTGTTTTTATCTCCTTTTTATTTATTTATTTGATCTAACCGTATGTCAGGCAGAGGAGTGACAGGCCCTTCCCAGGGGAGTGGCAGAGGCCTAAATGTTTCTGGTGCAGGCACAGGTCGCAGCAGAGTAAGGGGGTGTGGCAGCAGGAGTCACACCGAAAGGCCTGAGCTGCCGGTGTCATCTAGCGGTTGTATCTTGACCAGCAACCCAGAGGTTCTTGAATGGTTGACTCGGTCATCCACTTCATCCCAAGTGACATCAGACACCCCCAGCAAAGAGGCAGACACAACCCTTAGTTGGCATGGCCCGGGAGCAGGCCCTGTGCCCTCAACTGTCCTCAACCTGCATCTGTCCTTTTCTGTTCCCTGAGCCAGACAAGTAATATATGCTGTGGGCTCAGCTCCACTATACAGCGAGGATGAGCTACTAGAGGACAGTCAGCAGCTACTGCCCAGCCAAGATGTGGAGGAGACATCCGCCACTTCCTTCGGTAGGTGAGAAAGTAGTGATGAGGAGAGTGGTGTGAGAGCTGGTGTTGCGAGCAGTCAGGCTCCTGACCCAGAGACTGTTGAGGAGGACATCAGTGACATGCAGACAGTACTCGATGATGATGTAGCCGATCGCAATTGGGAGCCGGGTGAATTAGGGGCTTCATCATCATCGGAAGAAGAGGGTGGCAGCTTGCCCATGAGGGAGCGGCGGAGCCCACAAGTCGCTAGCATGACCTGGAGTCAGCAGAGTGGCAGCAGTGGGAGGTCGAGAGACAAACGTGCCCGGGGTAGACCAGCTGCTTCGAAGGAGCTTACCTTCCTGGAAAGTAGTGGTGCAGAGGTTCATGGAAGCAGCGGCGGTAGCAGTCAGTCAGTGCTGAGTTGTCAGTGCGCCGTTGTCACACATGTTTAGTCTGGTTGTCAAGCGGTTCCTGAAGTCTTCCACCCATCTGCAAGACATTCTAAAAATGACCAGGAAACTTTGCATGCACTTCAGGCACTCGCACACTGCAAAGCACACCCTCCTTGAGCTTCAGTGGCAGAACGGCATCCCCCAACAGAGGCTGATATGCAACGTTTCCACCCTCCATAAGTTGGACCGATTATATGAACAGAGAAAGGCCATAAATGATTTCTTGATGATCCAAGCGGACAGAGGTACTCCCTTGTGTAACTTTGATATTAGCCAGTGGCAGCTCATGCGTGACAACTGCCATTTGCTTGTGCCCTATGAGGAGGCCACTTTATTTGTCAGTTGCCAGGACTACGGGATGAACAACGTCATTCCACTTTTTCATGTCCTGGAAAAGATGCTGGTAAATCTGGCTGTTCAGGGGACTGGAGATGCGACACCTACATCTCACAGCCACATGAGCCTTGTTGGGGCTGAACTGGAGGAGGAGGACACTGGAGCACAAGCAATGTGTAGCAAAATTGGTGGTTATTCTACATAGGTGACAGGAGAGGAGAAGCAGGAGCAACCGAAGGAGCAAGAGGGAGATGAGGAAGACGATGCAGATGACCCAGGCACACTGTGGCAGTATGCAGCGGAGATGGAGGCAGGGAGTCCCTTCGAGTCACTTGTGCAAATGGCCCCATGCATGCTCACTTGCTTGTGTAGTAACAGCCGAATTGTCACCATTCGGCAGAGGGATGATTACTGGCTCTCTACCCATTAGACCCTCGCTACCAGTCCAAATTGGGGGCCTTTTTTACACCCGCTGAGATGGAGGACAAACTGAACTACTATAAAGGCATCCTATGTAGTCAGTTGGCCACTGCCTATCTGCGCTATTGTTCATCGTCTTGCAGGTCTGACCGGGGGCCCCTCTGCGCTCACGTTCCTCTGCCATGGCTGCTGGGGGTCGGGTGCAGTACCAGGGTCTAGAGTCGCTGATGAGCAGCTTTCTTCACCTGTATAGTGAAGAAACTACTCACCAGCAGCATCAGCTAGACCTGGAGCAGGACCTGAACCAGCAGGTGGTGGCATACTTGGAAAGTACCCTGCCACCTATCATTGAAGATCCACTGGACTACTGGGCAGCCAAACTGGATTTGTGGAGGCAACTGTCCGAGTTTGCTCTGGAAAAGCTGTCCCGCCCGGCCAGTAGTGTGGCATCAGAGCTGGTGTTTAGTGTGATGGGGGCCATAGTTGCCTCAAGGAAAACTCATCTGTTCACCCAAAATGTGGAGAGACTGACGTTTATCAAGATGAATCAGGCATGGATCAGCCAGGATTTCCACATATCAATGCCTGATGCATCGGATTAGATCATCCATGCTGCCTCAACAAAACCTTGACAAAAGAGACCACTTTCTTCTGGCTACCTACCTCAGTTACTATTCTGATGCTGCCACCCACCTAATGCCACACATCTGATGCCAAGTGTTCCTTCTTACACCCACTATTGTCAGCGATAGAGATGAACGAATCGATTTGTTGATTCGTATCGAATCTTGAGAATTTTCAGCTGCGAAGTGAATCCAAATATTAGGTGATTCGCTTCGGCTTTGTGCGCATTCGCTACGCTACGTATAAGTTACTCTATACGCTGTTGTGTATAAATTCATTAGCGATGAAGAGTCCTCCCCAGTAGCTCTGCCCCCTTCTCCAGTGCAAGAGGAAGACGAGGCAACTCAGGCAATTAAGATGACGAGACAGCGAGGCCCTGACTGGGGAGGCATGGTGTGGGGGACCGACCCCTATAAGGAGAAGGAACCAGAGGAGATCTACATCTCTCAACGTGTCCGGCAGTTAGTTGAGGTGTTCACTCCGCTGGCTGATGCAGCGGAGGCGGCAGGAGTTCCCGCTCCGCCGTGCAAGGACTACTCCCTTCACCAAAATTTGATGGTCCCCGAAGCTGTCACCCGGAACGCCCTGACCCTCTGGGAATACAAAAAGTTGGTAGAGGAGTTGGTTGTGCAGGTGTTGGAACACCCACGGTCCGGTGACCCCAAGCTGGAGTGCAGAAAGGGTACCGTTATGTGATTCAGTGTCGAACGGGGAGTTGGTTTTATCGCAGATGAGGAGACGGCAGAAGAATTATATGTGAACCGCCGTTCTGTAAAGCGGCCATATCTTCCGCCCGTCCGCCACAATCTCCACGCAGGGGATTACGTGGAGTATACTCCTATGAAGAGCCTCCAAGGCCCCTTTGCTACTGGGGTGAAACTCCTTATGCGACTAGCTACTCCTGCAGCGCCCCGGGAAGAGTGGACTGAGGAGGCCCAGGCCGCAGAAGAGGCTCGGTGTTCCCATGAGACCAATGATGGGACTCTGCCATCTGAGGAGAAATCCCAAGCTCAGCTGGAACCCCTGATACCAGATTTGCCACCGCCGCCGATCCTTTATGTGGGACAGATGACCACCAACAGTTTTGTGTACCAGCACTGCCAACTGCCACCAACTGCCATGGCAGGTGCAGACCGAACAGTCCGCCGCTTGCAGAAGACCGTTACCAGAGCCCTTACAGCCGGAGATTCTGTCACCTTGTATGCCGGCGGGAGGATCTGGCCCCTACAAGGTAAAGGGCAAGGCCTAAGTTGCCACGGCCCTTGCCAGTGTGACCGCCCGGTCACTACCAAGACCATCCCTGAGAGGTCGGTGGAGCTCTGCTGCCGCAGCCAGTGTGGCTTTCATGAGGCAGGAGCACCCTCTCATGTCTTTTAGCTCCAGCAGCAGTGAAGAGGACCTGCAGGCCCTTAAGTAAGGATCCTGCAGGTTTTATGGGAGCCACAACGTGGACTTTACTTGAAGGGTGAGCACTAGTTGGCCTTTGTTTTTATTTTTGTTGCCCTGCGTTTGTCCTCACCCAGATGGACATGGATTGTCAGGACTCCCACCATAAAAAAAAAGTTTTAACCAAGTTGCGCATATGTGCGCCTCATCCCCTTTTTCCCCCTTTTCAGGTTATTGGGGCGCCCCTTGAAAGAGGGTTTTTTAAGGAACCTTTGCTGCTATTTTATTACCCATTTGGGTTACAATTACCTATGTGGATTACAAATTACAACTGAGTTTGGGACTCTGTTCCAGTTGTATGGCAAGCGTCAGAAGAAAAGAGACTTAAACGTGTCCGTGAGCATACTGGGTAGGTGATATTTAAAATGTTTACATTATACCTATAATGTATTTGCACTATATTGTTTGCACTGGATTGTTTGCACTAATGTTTTTACCTTTCAGCAACGTTTTCAAGTATATTGCCCATTGTGTGTATTTCTTTACAGGTACCGCAATGTGTCCTCATATTTACTTTATTGTATGGTGGATGGTTGTACTATGCACTTAGCCAGATAGACAGCACCTTACTTGTTCTACCTCAAATATACATACTGCCTCTGAGGGCGATTTCAGATTTGACAATTTATGCTGGATCTTGCCCGGGGCCGCAAGGTGTCGAAATGATGGTGCAAGCCTCGGATCACCTGCTGGATCACCTCTTTTTTATGCTGGTTCAGGTGGTGGTGTGTGCCATCGTAAATCGTAATCCTGACGGTCCATCAGCCGGACTATGTATTTCAGCTGTGCAGCAGAGCTAAATGATGAGGATCGCCTGGATGCCATTTTCTAAAATTCGCTCTTCCTCTGAGGAGTTCACGCCGCGGCCTCTCGTCTTACGTGCCTGCGTATTACGTAATCGCGTAGACAATAGTAAGCTGAGGATTCGTACGCTACTTGTACGAAGTTGCGTACATTTTTTAAAAGAGTGTTCATTATTAGTGCACGAATGTTTGCTAATAGCACATAATAACGTATATTTTGTACGCAAATACAACAAATCTATTTGTCAAATATACGAATCTTAGATAAAGTTCGGCGAATAAAATTTTGAATGATTCGCTCATCTCTACTCAGCGGGTACTGTTGTTGCCACCCACCTCCCCACTCTGTCAACGGTTCACTCTGTGGTCTCCTTATGCTGCTGCCACCTCTCCACTCAGGTCTCCTGATGCTGCTGCTGCCACCTTCACATTCTATCTTTGTGCCACTTTGTGGCCTCCTCCTCATGCTGCTGCCACCCCCACATTCTGTCATTGTGCCACTCTGTGGCCTACTGATGATGCTGCTGCCACCTCCAGATTCTGTCATTGTGCCACTCTGTGGCCTCCTGATGATGCTGCTGTTGCCACCTCCACACTGTCATTGGGCCACTCTGTGGCCCCCTGATGATGCTGCTGCCACCTCCAGATTCTGTCATTGTGCCACTCTGTGGCCACCTGATGCTGCTGCTGCTGCCACGTCCACGCTGTCATTGTTGTGCCCATTGTGGTTTCCTCAT
>ONZH01001864.1:0-42946 GCA_900303285.1 Rhinella marina | reverse complement strand
TGCAGCGCTTGATGGTTTTTTGCGACTGCACTTGGGGACACTTTCAAAGTTTTTCCAATTTTTCAGACCGACTGACCTTCATTTCTTAAAGTAATGATGGCCACTCGTTTTTCTTTACTTAACTGCTTTTTTCTTGCCATAATACAAATTCTAACAGTCTATTCAGTAGGACTATCAGCTGTGTATCCACCTGACTTCTGCCCAACACAACTCATGGTCCCAACCCCATTTATAAGGCAAGAAATCCCACTTATTAAACCTGACAGGGCACACCTGTGAAGTGAAAACCATTTCAGGTGACTACCTCTTGAAGCTCATCAAGAGAATGCCAAGAGTGTGCAAAGCAGTAATCAAAGCAAAAGGTGGCTACTTTGAAGAACCTAGAATATAAGACATATTTTCAGTTGTTTCACACTTTTTTGTTAAGTATATAATTCCACATGTGTTAATTCATAGTTTTGATGCCTTCAGTGTGAATCTACAATTATCATAGTCATGAAAATACAGAAAACTCTTTGAATGAGAAGGTGTGTCCAAACTTTTGGTCTGTAATATATATATATATATAGGGGTGCATCATCAATGAGGCGAGGTGAATCGATCGCCTCAGGCAGCACCAGGTAGGGGAAAGAAGGGGGCAGCGAAAGGGCTCTTTCAAAGGGGTTTCAAAGGGGTTAGGTTAAGAAATTGGCATGGAGGGGCGCCGTTTCAGTTTTCGCCTCAGGCAGCAGAAAGGCTAGGTGCACCCTTTATATATATATATTGTTGGTAGAGTTATGGTGGGGGTATGTATCTCACCCAAAAATCCAGAAATGGTGCTGCTTCAGTAAGGCATAGCTTGCTGGACATTTTGTTTAAAGTTTCATGGGCTGGATTTCTTTAGACTGGGAGACAGGTTGGTAGTGGGAGTCTTCCAGTCCACACCCTTAGTCCATTACAGGTTCTTTAACCTGAGTGATCACAGGTGATTCCTGATGAGGTAATCACAGAGGGATAAAACATCCCCCCAGGGAACAGACCTGGAGAGGGCCTGTGTGGACCCAGCCAGGGAGGGCTGGGGACAAGGCTGAGGAAGCCTCTGAGAGAAAGGATGTGACCCTAGAGAGGGTTGGAGCCTGCAGAGACTCTGTGTGGTCTCAACCAGGAGGGCTGAGGGGCCACGAGGCTGAGGAAGCCTGAAGTTTGGGGGGCCCAGCGACGCCTACGGAGGGCTTCTGGACCATCTCCCCCCAAAAGTGCTGGTGAGGTCACAACCAGGAGGCTGCTGGACCATATGGCTGAGGAAGCTGGATCGTGTTCTGTGTATGAACTGTGCTCTATAGATGAGGTAGAGACAACATGTGTGTGAGTTAGAGCTCAGACGGGCAGGAGTTTGTTATGTTTTGTGCTGTTGCTGAAGTGCCAAAAATAAAGCACTGTTGGACATTAAAACCCCCTGTTTGTTGGAAGATTTGTGATTGTTACCCCCGAGAGAGCGACAGATCCCTAAAAATATATATTATACTGTAAATGGTGGAATTAGACCTTTTCACACTAATCTTTCTTTAGAAGAACAGATTTGTCAGTAACCAGGCTTTATGTGCCTTTATGTAATAGACAAAGCACCTGTGAAACCCAAACTTCCAATCATCTCCATAGCTGAAACACCTTTTACCAATTAGCTGTTGGAGAAGTAATTAACGCTGAGGTTCACTTACTCCCCCCCGCCCCCTTGCACAGTGAATATTTCCGTAATAAAATACACACAGAGTACAATTGTTTGTGTGGTTTATTTAGTTACATTGTATTTGTCTATCATTGTGATGTCGATAACCATCAGACCACATTTTACTAACAATTGATGCAGAAATCCTGGTAAATCCAAAGGGTTCACTTACTTTTTCCTTGTAACTGTATGGGAGCACTGTCGACGTGACTGCGCTATTTTCTACAAGTCACATCTCCATCCACCTGTCTCTGATCAAGGACATGAGAGCAATTCTCCGTTCTGACTCTAATGATTGTGATTTCTGGTTCTGGTGATGGAGTCTCGGGATGAATTCGTGACATGATATAAGAGGCGCTCGTGTCCTCAGCCGCGTCAGCCGGGTTTCAGACAATTTTGGGCAGACTCCACTTATGATGGGTCAACAGTCCTAAGTACTAAGTGCTCCATTATATGACGCGTAGGATTTGCTCAATCTGTGTCCTAGTTTTCTAGTTGTTTTAAGTGGAAATGTTTTGCGGGTTGTTGGCTCTACGGCTATATTCTTTTTCTTTATTTTTTTTTTTTTGGAAGAAAGAAGACATGTCTTTTTTTAAATAATGTGCTTCCCCTTTAAAGTCCATATGCTGGCAGAGTTGTACCTATGACACTGGCTGACCTGTTACAAGTGCTCTTGGCAGCTTAAGGCATCTGTGTTGGTCCCATGTTCATATGTGTCCGCATTGCTGAGAAAAACTATGTTTTATTATATGCAAATGAGCCTCTAGGAGCAACGGGGGCGTTACCATTACACCTAGAGGCTCTGCTCTCTCTCTCTGCAACTGCCGCGCCCTCTGCACTTTAGGAGAAGTCAGGGCCAGACGTCGTCACATTTTCACTGCCTGGCGCTGCCAAAAAAAGCGCAGAGGGCGTACTATATGATGTCCGATTTTCATTTTTTTTACGTTAATCATGGGATAACCCCTTTAAGAGAGGGACTCTTGCTAGCTACTGTTAAAGGGGTTGTCTAATTACAAACATTGGGACTGCCAGAGATAGCAGAGTACGAGAGCTGCCCTTTCTCTGTCAGTCCCGACCAGTTGAATGGAGTGAAAGTGCCCACGCCTGAGTGCCACAACAGGGTAACACAGGGCCCCCATTCTCATGACTGGAGGAGGCCCCAGCCGATCAAACACTGTAGATAGGGGATAAGTTTTTGTAATGGGACAACCCCTTTAAGTGCAAGTTGTATGAGCTCCTGCTGATGGAAAGCATCTTCTCAAACATCTTCAGCACAGATAGAGTTAACCGCGCCGTGCGTCTAAACCCGTTTGCCGCCAGCCCACCGGCATCTTACATAGAGACCTGCTATAACCTAGTCAGAAGGAAAAAGCAACAATGTATCACTGAAGAGCTGATTAGTTACAGTGTATTGATTGGGAAACAAATCCCAGTGTGTACGTGTAAATCAGGGAAGACGTAATATAATAGATCGCGCTCAGGAAATAAAGGTTGTTTGTCAATTTGACGAGTGCGGCAAGCCGGCGTTCTGCGCGTGACCCGGCGACTCCGGTCTATACAGCGGCTTATTAAAGCACACTTAACATGTGTAATTTATAATGGATGATCTGTCAAGTCAATGTACACAAGATAAATGCGCGCCTGCACTTAAACTCTCCGATCTCACACAAATGGCTTGTTTAAGCACAAAAGGTTGATTATCAAGTTATTTACAGATAATTGCATTGCGGCTCTTGCCCGCAATGTATTCAAATAAGAGTCAAATTGCTCCCCGTTACCTCCGCACTCAGGAGTGGCCGCTAAAAGCAAAAATTGCATTTTGTCATTGTTCGCCGCTGAATGAGCGGTGAGAGTCATTTATTCTCGGCGCAGCTGGAAGGGGTGGTAGTGATGGCACTTGCAGGTCTGTTCAGGCTATAGATGTACGGATATATTGAAATATTACAGTTGCTTGCTGTCAGTGAATGTAAATATGCTGCGCACCCCAGAGGAGCCGATGTAGAGGATGGGAGTGGTAGCGGGCCTGATGAAGTGTTGTGTGACGGTGTACTCCCTCAGACCGTTGCTCCCTGGGGATCGGTGCAGTGGAATTACAGTATAATACTGAAGAATGAGGCCACAATTAAACATAACAAAGTCTTTTAACTACATGCAAAGTAGAACTTCAAATACATTCAATAGCAGCGGATTTTAAGTGCAATCTTCTGGCACCAGTAAGGGTTATGGAGGCAGGTTGGATAGCTGCAATTTAGCACATAGATCATACTGGCCTAGCAATGTTCTGGGTGATGGGTGTCTTAACCGTAGTCCCTCACCACACAGCAGAGTGAACAGCAGGATTTAGCTGTTCACTCTGCTGCTTCTCTTCTCCAGGATTCACTTGAGTACTTGATGAAGTTAATTACACTGGAGAACCTCTTTAGGAGCTGGAGCTCCAGCTTGTGCTTCCTCTCCACACTGTCACATAACAGGAACTCCCCCTCCTGGCAGGAAGCAGGAGGAGCCCACTCCTACCAAGAGGGGAGGAACAGGGTGGTTAGCCCTATTCCTAGTTAACCCTTGCCATCCATAACCTTACTGGTAGTTAGGGCCATAGCATGCAAATAACAGCACAATACATAACAATATAAAACAATAATTATATAGAGAACTGTACTACCCCCAGGTACTACAGTCAGAAGTGTTAGGATCATTTGCTAGTGCATAGCATATTCTATTATAAAAGGGTCTTGTATGGGAGTTATAAGAACAGCAGAGCAAGTGTGCATGCTGGGAGTTGTAGTTTCACAGCAGCTGGAGCGCCAACGGTTGCTGACCCTTGATGGGCACAGTGTTAATACAACTCCATTGACTTGCTGTAATTTTGTGGGGATTTGGATGTGTGAATATTAGGTGCAGATTCTTGTGCAGCAAATCTGCAGAGTAATACCGTACCAGCTATTGGATGACATTTCCAATATCTCATCTACAAGGTATGGAAATTTTCCGTGCTTAAATTGACCTGTGGTGCTGAGTTTTAAGTCCGCAGCATGTCAATTGTTTGTGCAGACTTTCATGGCGAATGCAATGCAGGCGGTGAAATCTTGGCCAAATCTGCAGCGAAATCCCCATGGAACGCATGCATATTTCGACACGGGTTTGTCATCAGCCAAAATCCGCAGGAAAATCCACTCAGAAAATCAACTGCGCTGTGCATTTGGCCTGAAATCAGCTTTATGGTCTTACATGGACGGATACAGTGCAAGACCACTGAGGCCAGTGATTGGCTGCGGCAGTCACGTGCTGTATACCGCTATATCACCGCTGCAGCCTGTAAACACTGGAGGTGTGGAATGGAGTGTTAGCACTGGAAATAGTGGGGGATTATGTAGTAAGCATATAATATCTTACTATTTTAGCGCATTTAGGGGCTTTGGAGAACTTTTGAGATAAGCTGGACAACCCCTTTAAGGGTATGTCCACACATGGAGAATAAGCTGTTGTTGATGAGATGACATGAATGGTCATTCTGACCGGTCTTTTGGCTTCATCTCTGGATCTTAGCTCGTATGTCCCTCAGTTTAGCTTACGTCACGTTCACCCTGGTCTGGTGATGCCCAAAAGGGTATGGGGATGCCAAGATGAAAATTTCTGCTCATCTTAAATCCACCTGGTTGAGTCAGACCCCTACAGAAAGAACGTCCTGATGATGTTGATTGTAAAATATCGCAGAAAAAGTTTAAAAGCTGTCAGCGCAGTACTTAGCAGAGGAAATTCAACGGGATACGTCTAAAGTAATGCACCTAGGCCATCATCTTAGTATGACTGCATCTACATTAGATGGAACCACGGATCACTTAGCAAGAGAAGAACTTGGGTATTCTGGTTACAAGTCAGAACAACAGATGACGGGGGTGGGCAATCCTTACAGAAAGGATCTTTTTGCCCCTTGGGTGTTATACGTGGCTCCTCACCTTAGGATACTGGAAGGAAACAGGTGGACACAGGTATAGCAGGAACAACGGTTTGACTGTTCTCACTAAAGGCTTTAAGCTTGGTGGTTACGGACTTCTTACTAGAGGCATCAAGCTTAGTGGTTACAGTCTCTCAATGAGTGCACAGACTTGACAAGAGGAAACAGGTTAAATATGGACACTGTCCCTTTAAGTAGTAGTGCCTTACAGTCCCCTTTGGCTTTTGGTGCACCCAAACTTCCCAGTCTCCTCCACGTGGTGAGTCTTGCACAGTGTAGTCCAGGGATCTCAAACTCGTGGCCCTCCAGCTGTTGCAAAACTACAACTCCCAGCATGCCCCAATAGCTGTAGGCTCTCCTGGCATGATGGAAGTTGTAGTTTTACAACAGCTGGAGGGCCACGAGTTTGAGATCTCTGGTGTAGACAGTGCCTTACAGTTGTTCCCAGGTTGCAGTATCTCTGTCGTCGCAACGATCACACACAACCTACATGTCTTCTGCACGCAGTATGCCCTTCCTTGCAACATACGACATTGCACACCTTCTCTCAAACAGAAATTCTCACGGTTGACAGGCTTGTAAGCTGGTCACAGGCCTGTCCATCTGTATCTTTGCCCTATCTAGGCCCTGAGGGGGTGCACCTTTATGGCTGGTGCCACTCACCTCCACTGCTAGCTTGCAGCATACAGGAATCTTCAGCGACTTCCAGCTGACAATTGTGCTCTGTTTCTCTGTCTCCCACATATCATGCATCTATCCAAAAGTGAAGATGGCTATGCTGCAAAATCTCCTCCAAGTGGTGAGGTCTTGCACAGTGTAGACAGTCTCTTACAGTTGCTCCCAGGCTGCAGTATCTCTGTCCTCGCAACCATTACACGCAACCTGCATGTCCTCTTCACGCAGTATGCCCTTCCTTTCAACATACAACATTGCACACCATCTCTCAAACAGAATTTCTGGTCATATTCACAGGCCTGCCCAACGACGTATTTGCTCTATCTAGGCCCTGAGGTGGTGCACCATTATGGCTGGTGCCACTCACCTCCACTCCTAGCTTGCTTCTTACAGGAATCTGACACGTCTTCCAGCTCACAATAGTGCTTTGTCTCTCTCACACCTCTCATGCGTTTGTCCACGAGACTCTTCCTGCACCTCTACTTATCCCCTCTGAGAATGTGTTAACTTTTTTGGCATGACCCCCCTTGCTGATCTTTGACTCATCCCAGTCTCCGCCTTGTTAACCAGCAGGTAACCCTTTCACTGCCACCAATAGTATGCATTAAACGGTTCAATACTGTTTTCTCACAGTGTGTTCCTGACAGTGACCTTAGAGGTTTATCAGTGCGGACCTCTAGACACCCTGTCCAAGGTATTTGGCTATTGCCAGTTGTCAGGTTGCTGGCCTGGATTCCTGTAATGTTACCATTCACTTACTCTTATAGCCATATAGAGGAAATGTCACCATCAGTAATGCAGTATATATCAGATTACCTTGCTAGTGTATCCCTGCAACCTAAAGGTACATGGCATATCGAACATGCTACATGGGTGCAGTTACAGACTTAAAAGGGTTATATACATAGATGCAGATCTCAGAGGTTTGACTGTTCTCACTAAAGGCTTTAAGCTTGGTGGTTACGGACTTCTTACTAGAGGCATCAAGCTTAGTGGTTACAGTCTCTCAATGAGTGCACAGACTTGACAAGAGGAAACAGGTTAAATATGGACACTGTCCCTTTAAGTAGTAGTGCCTTACAGTCCCCTTTGGCTTTTGGTGCACCCAAACTTCCCAGTCTCCTCCACGTGGTGAGTCTTGCACAGTGTAGTCCAGGGATCTCAAACTCGTGGCCCTCCAGCTGTTGCAAAACTACAACTCCCAGCATGCCCCAATAGCTGTAGGCTCTCCTGGCATGATGGAAGTTGTAGTTTTACAACAGCTGGAGGGCCACGAGTTTGAGATCTCTGGTGTAGACAGTGCCTTACAGTTGTTCCAGGTTGCAGTATCTCTGTCGTCGCAACGATCACACACAACCTACATGTCTTCTGCACGCAGTATGCCCTTCCTTGCAACATACGACATTGCACACCTTCTCTCAAACAGAAATTCTCACGGTTGACAGGCTTGTAAGCTGGTCACAGGCCTGTCCATCTGTATCTTTGCCCTATCTAGGCCCTGAGGGGGTGCACCTTTATGGCTGGTGCCACTCACCTCCACTGCTAGCTTGCAGCATACAGGAATCTTCAGCGACTTCCAGCTGACAATTGTGCTCTGTTTCTCTGTCTCCCACATATCATGCATCTATCCAAAAGTGAAGATGGCTATGCTGCAAAATCTCCTCCAAGTGGTGAGGTCTTGCACAGTGTAGACAGTCTCTTACAGTTGCTCCCAGGCTGCAGTATCTCTGTCCTCGCAACCATTACACGCAACCTGCATGTCCTCTTCACGCAGTATGCCCTTCCTTTCAACATACAACATTGCACACCATCTCTCAAACAGAATTTCTGGTCATATTCACAGGCCTGCCCAACGACGTATTTGCTCTATCTAGGCCCTGAGGTGGTGCACCATTATGGCTGGTGCCACTCACCTCCACTCCTAGCTTGCTTCTTACAGGAATCTGACACGTCTTCCAGCTCACAATAGTGCTTTGTCTCTCTCACACCTCTCATGCGTTTGTCCACGAGACTCTTCCTGCACCTCTACTTATCCCCTCTGAGAATGTGTTAACTTTTTTGGCATGACCCCCCTTGCTGATCTTTGACTCATCCCAGTCTCCGCCTTGTTAACCAGCAGGTAACCCTTTCACTGCCACCAATAGTATGCATTAAACGGTTCAATACTGTTTTCTCACAGTGTGTTCCTGACAGTGACCTTAGAGGTTTATCAGTGCGGACCTCTAGACACCCTGTCCAAGGTATTTGGCTATTGCCAGTTGTCAGGTTGCTGGCCTGGGATTCCTGTAATGTTACCATTCACTTACTCTTATAGCCATATAGAGGAAATGTCACCATCAGTAATGCAGTATATATCAGATTACCTTGCTAGTGTATCCCTGCAACCTAAAGGTACATGGCATATCGAACATGCTACATGGGTGCAGTTACAGACTTAAAAGGGTTATATACATAGATGCAGATCTCAGAGGTGGGACCCACACCTATTTGACTTTGATGTCATATTGTAGAGATAAGCCATCAAAGTCTGAGATGACACAATTCCTTTAAAGGGGTTATCCGAGAGTATAAAATGTCCCCTCCTATGCCGGGCCCCCACATGGAATATACTTATCCCGCTCCCTGCGCCGCTTCTGGTCCCCAGACTGCCACTGCTGCTTCTCCCAGTGCAAGGATGAAAACATCCGGTGTTGGGGAGGAGCAGCCAATGTCGAGCGGGGACGGGGATGAGCCTCCCTAGCATCTCGGGTGACGCTATTGGTTGCCCCCCCCTCCGACACCGGATGTTTTCATCTGTGCATGAGGAGAAGCAGCAAAGGCAGTGCGGGGACCAGGAGCGGCACAGGGAGTGGGAAGCGGGGTAAGTATATTCCATGTGGGGGCCCAGCATATGGGTGGACATTTTATACTCTCGGATAACCCCTTTTAAAGGAATTGTGTCATCTCAGACTTTGATGGCTTATCACTACAATATGACATCAAAGTCAGGTAGGTGTGGGTCCCACCTCTGAGATCTGCATCTATGTCCAGAATGGGCCCCCAAAGTAAGTGGAGAACAGCTGCACATGCACAACGTACTCTGTATTCAATGTGCAAATGCAGCCACCTCTCCATTCGCTTCTATGGGACAATCAAAGATAATAGAGCCAGTACTCAGCAATTTTTGGCACTCCTATATAAATGAATGGAGCGGTGGCCGCCCATGCACAGCTGCCCTCTTCTGCTCACTTCAGCGGTTCTGTTCTGGATATAGATGCAGGTCCTAGAGATATGCCACCAATATCTAAGATGAGACAATCCCTTTAACTTTATTTAATTATGTTTATTAAGTTTATTTATTTAATTTATTAATATTAAAGTGTCTTCATTGACAAACACAAAACAGTTCAATTTAGGGCGCATTCCCAATGCAACAGGGTGAATGGTAACCCACAGCAACAAGGATACATATTGTAGGACTGAATAAGGCTGTTTTCTTACAAGTGAAATAAGATTTCAAGGTGTATAAAAGCAGATAACAAGCTGTGATCCAGATGAAATAAAAGCCATTCTAAGTCTCCTGTAATGCATCATCTTAAACAGAGAGATCAATTTCGAGCACCGCACTGAACAAAGGATATAGATGATCTGGATGTGGTTCAGAGGTGGGAAACCAGATTAATAAACAGCATGGTCCCTCTTACAAGGACGCACTGATAAAATTGGGCTGTTCAGAAATAAAGATGTCTTAGAGGTGATTTTATTACCTACGTAGATATACTTGGGATCAGTACACATGTATGGAGGAAAGGCGATTTGTACCTCAGATTAGGAAAGGCTTCTTTACAGTAAGAGTACAACGTCCACCCCCCAAGGCCAATTGGGTTCCCAGTGTGTAGGAAATGCAGAGTCGTGATGCAGCCTTAATAGTTTTGTGTGTCACTGTGCTCTTACCTGGATACCGTCGCTCCCCAGGGTTAGGCTCCGCAGCATTCAAAGGACCTGTGGTTGGATGAAGATACTGAGTCTAGACTTCATAAAGTTCAAAAGTGTTACTTAAATAAACTTGCATCTAGACATTTGATCTTTCTCTGGCTCCAGCAGGCTTTGGGGTGCACTGGCAGGTCAGCTCGGACACTTTGCTTTGCCTTTCTCTACTGTACTAATCTCTGGCTTCAGTCTAGTTTCTGGACTTTTTGACAGTTCTTTGGCCGTTGACCCTCTCGTAATACCCAGTATATGAACTGCAAGGAGTAGAGGTGCTCTATGAGCTGCTTCCCCTGAAAGACTACTGCTGCAGGGGGGGGGGCGTTCCCCTCACTGCAACATGTCTTGTCTCTTTCCAACTCTTCTATTAACTCCCTATAGCTTCCTGCAACCCCTCCCTTGGTAGGAATAGCTCACTTCTGCCCAAAAGTGGGGTACAATGGAATGGTAAGTTCCATTCTATCTAAAGGTATTCTCTCTGCCAGATACACTGCTACCTGCTGGATAACCAGGCAATACACTAATATTTATTATTATTGTATAATACAATAATAGATAAGGACATAGGAATGTTATTAAGGCACAATATCAAGTACTCAGATGATATTATTTGTTAGTCTATTAGAGATAGTAGCAGGGTGTGGGAATGGTAGTGTCCGCTCTGGGGTACTACAAGAGCAGTAAAAGTATGGAATGACCAACCCCCAGAGGTATGAAAGACAGATGCTACCTCAGCATTTTAGAAAGGTCAAGATTCTTATCTGATGACCAATAGCGCTTAGGGTTATAATCAATATAACGATGATCTATTCTTATGTCTCTATGTTGTGCCATTCCTTTATTATTTCTACTAGAAGTTATGAATGAATTGCTAGCAGTCTGCAGTAATGGTACAGAGTGGAGGTAACCAGTTGGGGGGGTGTACCTGCACAGACTGACTCTATCCAATCAGTGCTGCCATTTTCAGACTATTCAGGTACACCCCCCCAACTGTATTATTTTGTTATTATTTTGTAAACCCACCTTTGGCTTTTCACACTGCCTGAATCCTTCTGGGCACGCTCTCAATCATATTCAAGAATGTATCAACCAAAATCTGTTCTCAGGTCTCTTCTATACGTTCCCAATGTTGGTGCATACTGGTCGAACCACTGGTACGAATACAGCTTTTTCTTCAACTCTACCCACAAGTGTTGGATTGAGTGGAGGTCTGGGGACTGTGGGGGCCAATCCAGCCCCTCTACTTCATTGTCATTGAACCATTGTTACCCCTTTGCTCGTCAGTGTATAACAAACTTCATGGCCTTGAACATTTTGCTTCAGCTCTGAAAAGTGTCTGAATGTGAAACGTTAGAATCTATGATTGTTGATGGCGTGGAAGGTTCACCAGTCTGATGTCACCAGTGCGAACAGGAACTTCTGTGCAATTGTGAGAAAGTCCTAGGCAATATCCAGTCCATGGAGAAAACAATATTTGCCAAGATGGATGCAAGAGCTATGCGTTTCTGGTACTTTATCTAAAAATCTATGCACTTTGGCAATGTACACCATCATCGGGAGAACCATGAAGTCTTAACTTTAGATTGCGCCTCATAAAAGCATAGAAACACATTGCTTTTAAAATAAAGAACTTAAAGGCTATGTACACTTTTGGGGGCAATTTTTTTTATGATTACATGTTATTCCGTTGTCCGACACCCGGGAGCCCCGCCAATCAGCTATTTGAGAAGACACTCATAGGCCAGTGGCGACATGTTCATCGGTCACATGGCCTAGGACCAGAAGTGGATAGGTCGTCAGTAGAGATGAGCGAACGTGCTCGAAACGAGCACTGTACCGCTCGGCTCCCCTGCGCTCGCATGGGCGCAGGCAGCCGCTTCCGTCCTCAGGGCACCTGACAAAAGTGACTCACTAATTTTGATATGCACTCACTGAGCTCTGCTACACCTGGATACGGTCTGTATATTTCATTTTGCATTATAGCATGCTATTTTTCACTCTGCCTTACAAGGATACAATAGATCAGCTCAAAGTTGTCCCTCCTGTCAGCTGCATTAACCACCTTTGACAGTTTTTTTTTAAAATCACCATCAGATCACTTTATGTTGCACGTTCTCGTTCGCTCAGGAGCCATTACACCCACTCCATACTTGTGGTAATTGTATTACCTGACAAATTAAATAGTAAATGTCCTAAAAATGTGTCCGCCGTGGGATCTCGCAGAAATTCTGTGAAAACGATGAAGTCCCATTGGGTGAGCTTAAGATGTTAAATCAGATCATGTATCCATTAGTTGAGCAAGGCGTCTTAGCCGGACTCATTATCTCCAGGTTAAGTAAGTTTAGGGAAAAGCTGATTACCTCTAAGTAACGGTGATTCTTCAGGAAGCTAATGGGAGACGTTTTCTAGCAAGGAGCGGTAGTATGTATAGGCCTGCTGTGTGATATGCACGTATAGCACCATATGGCCAAAAGTTCAGATGCGTCCACCCTTAGCTTAAAGGGGTATTCTGATCTTAGACAATGGGGGCATATCGCTTGGATATACCCTCATTGCCTTCTAGGTGCGGGTCCCGGAGGGGGAGCAGCTCCCCCGCTGCTCTCATAGAAATGAATCCGCGGACACCGCTCCCATTCATTTCTATGTAGCCGACGGAAATAGCCGAGCCAGTGCTTGGCTATTTTCTCCGGCCCCATAGAAATGAATGGAGGACGGCTGCGCATGCATAGTGCACCCTCCTTTACTTTGGGGGCTCCGTTCTCAATATAGGTGGGACCCGCACCTATAAGACAATGGGGGCATATCCTAGCGAACGCCCTCATTGTATAAGATGAGAATAACCCTTTAAGGTGTTGGTCTTTTTTTTTTTCTTAAATGAGTAGTGCAAGTGATTCTTATTACTTTTGCATTATACTTTATTTGTTGATTTTGTACATTTTCATGACAAACCTGCCTCTGAAATGAGAGGACCAAGGTAGTACTTGGAAGTCTTGGTCATGCTCCTCCAACCAATGTCGGACATTTCTAGCTGTGTGACACGTTGCATTGTCTTGCTGGAAGATCCCATCCGCCCCAGGGAAGACAATCAGCATGTATGGGTGTATGTGATCTGCAAGGATGGATTCATACCCAAGTCGGTTGAGAGCGCCTTCAACATGGATGAGTGGCCCAGAGAATGCCACAAAAACATTCCCCAGACCATAACACTGTCACCACTGGCTTCTGTTCTTCCAGCAATGGTTGCAGGGCATATGTTCTCTGATGTTTCTCACCTAACACGCCAATGTCCATCCATTCGATGAAGCAGAAAATGTGACTCATTGGAGAAGACAACCCTTTGCCGATCAGCGGAGGTCCAATCCTGTCTTGAAAATTGCAGATGCAACTTTGTTAGCAGAGGCGCAGTGGCCATCCATATGCAGTATGAATAAACATCTGGTCGCCTCTGGTTCATTTTGGCGGTGAGCTGCTCCATTGTAGTATTTAGGTCCACCCTCACACACCTTCATAGCTGACAATCACTCTTCTCATCAATGGCACATGGTGCTCTGCATATTCCCCATCCCTTATTCACAATGGTGTCATTTGTCCACTCACAACACACTTTTATCAGAGCAGCACAAGATCTGGATACCTGGCGTGCTGACTAACGAGCTGCCATGACCTGTTCAGACATTTACACCATGAGGAGAGAGTTGCCATATTCTCTCAAGCAGCCAAAGCCATGGTTGTTGCTGTCAAGTGGAAGGAAACTCAGGTTTAGAATATTGTTGGGTAGGAAAGTTGGGTCCAACGCCTACTAGAGAGAGTGTAATCCCATCACCATGTGAAGAGATTGTGTACTTGCAACTTAAAGACACGAGGTTTGGGCCTAATCTGTTTTCACTGACTAAGCCTGTACCCTCTCTCAGAGGTTGTTTAACCCTTGGCGCCACATCAGAGTCATCAACTATGCCAAATGCATCTTGCGAGAACTCTGTAACCGACAAGCTTGTTGTCCCACGTGAGTTCAGTAAGAGCTGTTGTTCCAAGTTCTGCTGTGGTCTGGCATACTTGAGTGTGAGGCCAAATGCACTACTCATGGGATAAAAAAAAGATCTTGAGTAAGATTTGACCTTCTTACAAGCACTACGGACTCCATTTGGTCAAATTCATCCATTAGCCTGCCAGATAGTGAGAGGAACATATTTCCAGAGTCAAGTAACAACATGCTTTACACCACTTCAGCAGTCACTTGCCATTGTGCATGGTGATCTTAGACTGGTATGTAGCTGCTCAACCATGGATACTCATTTCATGAAGCTCCAGATGTAAAGATCTTGTGCTGTTGTCACTTCCAGACGCAGTTTAAAATCTGTAATAAGTAATGTAACAGAGGTTAGGAGATTTTTGCACACCATGCATTTGAGGGAACCCTCTGTGATTCTGTATGGTCTACCACTTTAGTGACTGAGCTGTTGCTACTTCACTTCTTAGGACACCAGAACATGCCAATTCTGCTCCACCCAGCTCCACCTATTTCCTCTAATCTCAAGCTGTTTAAGGAACCATCACCCTTCACCCTGGGGTTTAACAATAGGTTCTATTGCATTCCATTTCCATGATAGGGCTATTTTTCATTTGGCTGTTTTTGTTTGTGGCTTGGGTAGTCCTAGCTAGGTTTTGCCTGTCCGCTGCTTGCTCTGACCTTCTGCTTGTTTACTGCATTGCCTGAACTTTGCCAGCTCTGACCTTTCCCTGTGTATGACTCATGACTTTTGATTTTGTACTGTGTTCAGTGCGACCTACTACTATCACATCATTTGTTGCTAACAGAGACTCCTGTGGTCATGTCCTGGGGATTCCCTACAGCAAAGATCAAATCCCTGTACAGGTGTTAAATGATGAGTCCAAGGAAATACCTTAGAGCTGAACCTGTGAGTAGAGTCTAAGTGGAACCTGGTAATGCAAAAATAGATAAGCATCAGCTCATTGCCTTGTCCTGAACAAGCACATGCATTCCTCTGTAAAACTTGGTGTGCAGATGGTGCCAGTGTTGAGGAAGGAGCACTCTATAATTAGGGAATTTGTCTGGATTTCATGCTCCTCATGGTTTAAGCCGCGTACAACCAGTGACAGGTTCCCTTTAAACATCAGCAAGTGTATTACATTTCAATCAGGGACCTATTAAAACCGGGATAATGAGCTGTGAAGTTCAGTGGATTTGCATAAATTTCTGCCATCTACTAGTTGAGATAAGACAACGTATAAGCTGCTCGATCATATTACTGTCCAATCCTTTTTCTTAATAACTGTATTAAAGATTATGTAGATTGTGTCCCTTAGAGTAAATCCCCACCTCTTATCATATCATTTTTAGGTTCTTATTTCTCTTGTATTGCTCCCACCATACGACTTCTTCTGTCTGAATGGATCTGTGTACAGTATTGGGCTGGTCTACCCCAGAAGCAATTTATCCTTATACTTCTGTACAAATGCAGTCTGATCGAGTGTGCCATGATTATGGGATTGAACAAAATATAACCTCAGCATTAAAGGCTATGTACACCTTCGGACAATTTTTTTTTTCAGTGATTGCATGTTACTCATTTTTGGCTAGAAATAATTTTTTAATTGGCCTTTGTTAAAAATATTGAGCTGTTCTGACACAAAGGGTTAACTGTTTTTCTTACTGTGTGAATGGTACTTTCACTTTTACTTTGTGCCAGTCATCTAATAACCCTTATCTCTAAACTACTGAGAGGTCATAAACACTTATTTAAGCAACATTCTTATCAGGAAGATAAGAGCTGAGCTATAATGAGTGTTTAGGAGGTGAGAGAGCAGAGATAAGGAGTCTGATAGCTCTTGGTCTGACGGAAAAGACAGAAAATCCAAAGGGTGCTACTAGAGCATCTCAGCTCTGTACAGAAAAAAGGGCTCCATATTTTTAATAAAGACCAATTCAAAAAATATTTTTAGCTCAAAAAGAATACAATGCAATAATAAAAAAAAATGCCCCCAAAGGTATACATAGCCTTACATGTATGATATCAGAGACACATAGCGGTATAATAGTGGCCCTATACCCTCCTTGAAGATATGGAGCTGTAATACAGTTGTGTGCATAAGTCATAAGTGGCAAATAGAGGGGCCTGTATTAGAGCACATGCTGCTAAATAAACATCAGGATTAGGAATTGGTGAATTGCTCAAAATTCGATTTAATCCAGCTGAATTAATACTACACAAATTGAAAGTGCCGGAAATTTGTGCATGGCACTCTAAGGCCTCCTGGGACACTTTCTCTCTCTCCCTCTCTTTCCAAAACTCAACCAAATAAGATCACAAAATAATTTGGATGCAGATCGAATTTGTACAACATTCCTCTCGAATTCGATTTGCTCATGTCTAATCAGGATTACACAAAATGACAAAAAAAAACCACAAATGACAAAAATGCCACTAAGGGCTTGTTCACACGGCCGTTGGCCGGCCGTCCCCATGCTGCGGACCGCGAATTGCAATCCGCAATGCATGGGCACCTAACGTGGTGCTTCTCCATGCTGATTACGGACCCATTCACTTCAATGGGATCCGGGATCCGCATACGACTGTCCGCACCGCATAAAAATAGAACAAGTTCTATTTTTTTGCGGTGCGGAGGCATGGACAGAAACACCACGGAGGCACTCTGTAGTGCTTCCGTGGGGTTCCGATTCGTGCCTTCCGTGGGTCCGCGATCCGTGATGCACACGGCCGGTGCCCATGTATTGCGGACCTGCGGCCAACGGCCGTGTGAACAAGCCCTAAAAGTGCTTTAAACTGCAACCATTTTTTATATGTGCGAAGCCAAGAAAAGGCCTAGGAAAAGAAAACACATCAGAAACCAAACTTCTCTGTGTAAAACTGGCCAAGAAAGGTATCCCCAACCCACCAAAAACTGCAAAAACAAAACAAAACAAAAACATCTCTTACAGCTGCAATATAATCAGGGAAAAATAGAAAAGTTATGAGTAGAATGGAACAAAAACAAAATAATGGATCTGACCCAAAATGTACAAATTAGCAGTATATCCTTAAAGAGGACCTTTCACCACTCCTGATATTCCTGTTTTAATAGCTTCATACATTCCCCATGTAATAACAATTCTGGAACATTTATTCTTATGTCTGTATGTTGTGCCATTCCTTTATTATTTCTACTAGAAGTTATGAATGAATTGCTATTTGCCTTCAGTAAGGGAACAGATGGGAGGTGACCAGTTGGGGGTGTGTACCTGCAGAATCTGAACATGGCAGCACTGATTGGATAGAGTCAGTTTGTGCAGGGACACACCCCCACCTGGTCACCTCCCCTCTGTTCCCTTACTGCAGACTGCTAGCAATTCATTCATAACTTCTAGTGCAAATAATAAAGGAATGGCACAACATAGAGCCATAAGAATAGATGTTCCAGAATTGTTAGTACGTGGGGAATGCATGAAGCTATTAAAATAGGCATGTCAGGAGGGGGGAAAGGTCCTTTTTAAATGGCTTTTCCAGGGTGACAAAAATTGGTGGCAATGGAGTCAGAGTGTCCTAAAAACATAAAAGGAATGATAGTTATTTCCACGATTCGCCGCCTCCCCTGCTGCAGTTCTTATGCTGCCCAATTCCCCGCTGCTGTCTACATCAGGCTCCTATGTCAATGTGCAGGAAATATCTGGGAATGCCCAGATTTGGCCAAGTGGGCTTTTTCTGCATGTTGAGATGGAAGTTAGAAGTAGACAGGAGCAGGACTTGAACAGCATCAGAACGGTGAGCATCGCTTTCACCAATTTTTGTTGCACTGGGAAAACACCTTTAACCCCTTCACAACAAAGGCAATGGGTTATTCACGTCCGACACATTTATATCCACAACAGAACCACCCCAGGACCTCTGTCCAACAGGAGAATGGAGACCATGTAACCAGGCAAAGTGTATTCAAGGTGTGGACCTTCACCTGTGGTATCTCAACGTATATCTCTGATGGAAGGCTGTAAAGTATCCTGCTGTAAAGGCAAACACACATGTCACATATACAGCCCTCTCTCTATGTCATTTATGAACAGTTAGTTCTTTGGAGGTCCTTGGTTGGTTTCCCCATTCAGGGAATCCTGATTGTGAGCCGCAGTTAACTCAAGACAACTTTGACATCGTGGGGCACCTCCATAGACATCTAATGTATGTGTGGCCCCACAGATCTCCCTCCACTATGCAGAATGTCCTCCCAAGTTACTTCTGGACACAAGGTTGGTTTCAGTCCGAAATCTTATGAAAAGTAGAACCTATACCAGATGTCCTGCAACTTGCATCGCTGCAGAAGGTTCTGCTCGGTAAGAATGGGGGTACCGGGGGGGGAGGGGGGAGGATGACTGATGTTTTTATGTACATGGCTACATCTAGAGGAGGGAAATCAGTGAAAATAATTGCACCCACATAATAGATACAAAAACTATTTATGATGAAATCTGAGATTCTTAGCCAATGTATTTTGATCAAAACATATCTGTGCCCACCTACCACAACAAGGTGATCTCAGTCAGGCAGGAACCTACTGTACTACTGGGCATTTACACTGGCATAGAGACAGGTGTTAAATACAGTAGGTTCCTGCCTGAATGAGATCACCTTGCCGTGGTAGGCTGGCACAGATGTGTATCAAAATATATTGGCTAAGAATCTCAGATTTTATCATATCAGAATAGGGTTTAGTCTAGGGATGGCCAACCTGCGGCTCTCCAGCTGTTGCAAAACCACAACTCCCAGCATGGCCAGACTGCCTACATTTTTAGCATACAGCAGGGCATGGTGGGAGTTGTAGTTTTACAACAGCTGGAGAGGCGCAGGGTGGCAACTCCTGGTTTAATCTATATCAAATTTTTGCATCTATTATGTGAGTGCAATTATTTGCAGTGATTTCTCTTCTTCAAAGGGTTGGACCACCAGAGCAATGTAGAGGGGCTGCCGCTGACCTTGTCAGGCCTGTTATGGAAGCCATACAGTAGCATCTATCACATACAGGCTCCCAATTAGCACCATTCAATACAAAAGTTTAATTGGCTGTCCAATTTTTTAAATAACCCTTTTAGGCAAATTGTGCACATATATATATTTATTGAAATAATATGTATCTTTGAGGTTGTAAAAATTTCAAGACCTAATATAGAGCAAATTTGTGCTGAATTTCAGATCATAAATATATCCAATACTGGGTCAATGTGTTGTAACTAATGTGTGGCCCCTATATCCCACCCAATGTCCTAGTCACTGCTGGTAACTCATGATATATGCAAGGAAGGGAGGATTTGCATTTGGTAATTTTCAATAAAAAAAAGATTTCCGCCATAAAAAATTTACAGCTAATGAGAAAAATGATTAATATTGACTCATCACCATAAGCTAAATATTCATTTGTGAGTTTGTGGCTTGTGAGGCTGTGATGTTGAATTTAAAGCAATTTGCACATTGTGTGTCCCCAGGCTTTCATAATGTCGGTGATGCCTTATCCGAGCTGCCGCAGTGCATATCAATAAGATGATAGGTACATAATGAACTATTACATTGCGTTATATGATTATATTTAAGGAAGAAACCTACATATATTACTGTGATTAGAGAACCAAAATTAATTACTATTTGCTAAACACTATTATTTTTTCAGTTCTTTATAAAAAGCTGCAATGAGTTGTACTTTTTAAATGTAATATTTCAATTGTAGTGAAAATATTGTAAAGGGTTTAGAGGAAAATAAAATCCATTGTATTATTCATATATGTCATAATATCCAACTTTATGTGTGCAGACAGCATGCAAATGTAACTACTATAATTAGTCTCCTACACAATAATATAACAATACAAGAATATAACTACTATAATACTTCCTCCTATGTACAAGAATATAACTACTATTATACTGCTCCTATGTACAAGTATATAACTACTATAATACTGCTCCAATGTACAAGAATATAACTACTATAATACTGCTCCTATGTACAAGAATATAACTACTATAATACTGCTCCTATGTACAAGAATATAACTACTATAATACTGCTCCTATGTACAAGAATATAACTACTATAATACTGCTCCTATGTACAAGAATATAACTACTATAATACTGCTCCTATGTACAGGAATATAACTACTATAATACTGCTCCTATGTACAAGAATATAACTACTATAATACTGCTCCTATGTACAAGAATATAACTACTATAATACTGCTCCTATGTACAAGTATATAACTACTATAATACTGCTCCTATGTACAAGAATATAACTACTATAATACTACTCCTATGTACACAGATATAACTACTATAATACTGCTCCTATGTACAAGAATATAACTACTATAATACTGCTCCTATGTACAAGAATATAACTACTATAATACTACTCCTATGTACAAGAATATAACTACTATAATACTACTCCTATGTACAAGAATATAACTACTATAATACTACTCCTATGTACAAGAATATAACTACTATAATACTGCTCCTATGTACAAGAATATAACTACTATAATACTGCTTATATGTACAAGAATATAACTACTATAATACTTCTCCTTGTGGAGAGAAACAGAACATTGCATCCTGGTGCTAGGTGTAACAGGCAGCCGTCTGTGTATTGCTGGGCCTATTTAAGCATGCAGCCTTCTGGCCACAGGTTGCCTGTGATTGTTCTTACCTCCAGTACTAGTGTTTGGTGATTTTCAGAGACTATTTTGTTTTGTCTACTGCTTGTGTTTTTGACTACGTCCTCGCCTCATCCCTTTGTACTTCGCTACCTCTCGGTTTTGACCTCGGCCCATGTATTTGACCTTGTTCCTGCTTGCTCCCCTGTTTTTGACGTGACTTCCTGGTTCGACTTTGGCTTGGTGACTTTCCGATATTGTGTGTGTTCTGCCGTTGTTTATTGTGTTCTCCTCGTATTCCCCTTCCCTGTATGCCCCAGCACGTACCTAGGCTAGGAACCGTCGATTAGTTGTACGCCGTTGCCTAGGAGGGGCTGTGCAAGTCGGCAGGGTCAGAGGTGGGGTTAAGCGCAGGGCTGCACATACCCCTAAACAAGTGACAGAACGTGACACTAGGGATGCTGTCGGAGGAGCACATTGCATGTTGCCTCATCCTGGAGAGGGTTATTACAGAATATTTCCTGGATATTTTTTAAAATGTTTTAGAAATTTTTGCACAAAACTAAGTAAAACACTAAGGATCGTGAATTCACAGTGATTAACAATATATACAAAATAAGGCATGTCCTGTAAATCTCGCTCTTCACATAATGTATTTATGAAGTCACGGAGTACTCCTTTAATCCCTACAAACAGCATAGATAATAGACTGGCATAACCGGGCTATAGGGTCATCTGATCCAGAAGCTGCAGAAATATCAGGTAGATGAGAACTTATGAAATGCTGCATCTCGAGACGTCCAGGAATCATCTATCACCCTTATAGTGACAGCTCCAATATTAGGAAACATACTGAAACCTAATTGATTTTTGCCTGAGATATTATTGTTTCAGGGCGGCTGGTAGTTAGAGTTCAGTCAGTTTCTTAAGACCCCGGAGACAATTAGGAGATTGGAAAGTGGCTTTAAATCGATTTGGAAGGAGCCGGGCGATGGTCACCCTTCATTTTTTCCTTCGCTCGCTGGGTCAGATGTCCTCACATTGGAGGTTGTTTTTGAAATTTATATTAATTGGCAAACTTTCTTCTGGGTCTATGGAGAAGACAGGTTTTTGTAATCAGTCATACAGGCATATGTCAAGGGAACAGATATACCTGTACTCAGTGCAATTGACATTGCAAATATGTATTTTTTTTACATTAACTGGTTATATTTTAGTATGCTTGAATTTTTATTTTTTAAGATTTTTATTTTTTTTCTTTTATATTATTTTGGTGACTTTAATAACATTATTATCAATATATCTAAATAATGCTAAATAAGCCACCTTAGCCCTGTAGTACCCCAGAGCGGGCACTACCAATTCTACACCCTGCTACTGTATCTAATGGCTAACTAATAATGTCATCTGTGTTTTTATTCCTGGTCCCCTTACACTGTGCCTTAATAGTATTGCTATGTAACTGTTACTTATTGTATTTCATGCACTGTTACTTTTTTACAGCATGTGGCAGTGTGTCTGGCAGAGAAAGATCTTTAGATAGAATGGAACTTACCATTCAATTCTCCCCCTTTTGAGCAGAAGTGGGCTAGACTCGCCTCCCATCCCCCTCCTGCAGTAGGAGTCTTCCTGGGGAAGCAGCTCACAGAGCACCACAACTCCTCGCAGTTCATAGACTGAGTATTACGAGGGTGTCATCAGCCAAACACACCCCACTCAAAGGTACCAGATACTGCAAGAAAGTCCAGTAACCATGCGGAAGCCAGAGATTAGTATAGCAGAGAAAGAGAAAACAAGGTATACAAGTTCACCTGCCAATGCGCCCTAAAACCTGCTGGAGCCAAGAGGAAGGTCAAGTATTGTCTGGATGCAAGTTTACTCAATTAAAACTGTTGAATTTTACTCAAAGTCTGGACTAGACTTATTTCTCCAGGTCCTTTCAGTGCTATAGAGCCTAACTCTGAAGAGCGACGGTATTCAGGTAGGAGCACTGTGACACTCATAGCCTGAAGAATTCATTTATTAGAATTATGTAAATGAAGTCTGTCACTTGTTTTAAAGGGAATCTATCACAAAAACCTGTTCTATATTTTATTTATGCTAAAAAAAAATCTATTATATATTTGTAAGAAATAATAAATAAATAAAAATTCCAATGTGTGAAATATTATAAATAAATATTAGATTTTACCATATTTACCATCTTTGGTCACCAGGGGGAGCTCTGCTGGCCAAATGAGGCTTTGAGCAACCTGTAAGTAGACATGCTGCAAAAAAGTGGGTGGTACCAATGACATCAACAATTCACACCTTCAGCGGTGACATCACTGCTTCAGCAAGATAAGATGAGACAATGGCTTCATTACAAAAACACAGATCTCTGCTCCTCAGGCTCCTCCCCCACTGGTCACATGGCCGATTACATCACTAAGGTCCTGCAGCCCCAAGAACCTCCATCTACTCTGTTTCTGAGTCCTGGGCCGCTCCCCCCAGCAGTACACTCAGCAAAAATTGTCTGCACTGCTGGGGTGAGCTGACATAGAATTTAGAACAGGCAGCCTAATGAAGACAAGGACGCTGCTGCAGGAGTGAGGAGCAGGCGCAGTGGGCTTCCCCCAGCAGCAAGGAGGGAGGACCTGGCTGTGTGTTACTGGTGTCATCACAGGGGTGGGCTCACGTCTTCCATTCATTCTCTATAGGGTCGGCAGCGACTGAGGAAACCTATGTACATGCCTGCCGTAAGTGAGGTGCCATTGTGTTGTAAACCCAGACTGTCACACTTTACTTCCAACATGGCAGCCCCCATGTAAGGCAAGAAAACTGAATAAAAAAAAAAACATTTACACAATTTGAAAAATACATTATGTTAAAACATGCTTTTGTTATGTTGTAAAACATATCAACATTTTTTTCTTCGCGATAGTGTCCCTTTAACAATATCAAAGGATTAGTATTGCCATGACCAGTAAAATTCCTTCTTTCTTCCTGTAGTCTTCTTTCTTTGTTTCGTGGTCTGGTTCTCTTTTAAATTAAATTTTTGTAATATGCAAATTTTTCCACAAGTAGCCCAGAGGGGCGTTCTTCTCTTTTCATGGAGCCCAGTACCGCCCCCCTCCTGTGCCCAGCCCACCTTCTTTGAGATCCTAAGAACGCCTCTTCACATGAGAAGTAAACGCCCACACATCATTGGAGTGATTTAATCACTCCTACAGATGCCTTGCTTCTAGTCTTGAAATCTTGCGCAGGCGCAGTACCGCTGACTGCCTGCACCTGCGCGATATGCACACTCCTAAGGGCAACAGCTTCAAAAGCGTCACTGGGCATGTGCCGAGCCCAGTGACGTAATCAATCAGCTGTGCGCATCCAGGAGGGAGGAGAGGAAGCGAACGGCTGACTGATTATGTCACTGGGCTCGGCGCATGCCCAGTGACGCTTTTGAAGCTGTTGCCCTTAGGGGTGTGCATATCGCGCCTGCGCAAGATTTCGGGACTAAAAAAAAAAGAAAACAAATGCTGCTTTTCAAGCCTGATTCTTAAAGGGTTAAAATAAATAAGTAAATAATATTTAATAATTAAATAAATGAGTGCTATTTCATAATGAATGTACTGTGTATGTGACATTAAATATAATTAGTACAACTTACAATATTAATTGGTCCCGGGATGACCATTGAACACAAGTTGAACACATTGCAACCTGAGAATTTAATTGGTAATTGGTTCCGAAATCCAAAAATGTCAACTCAGAAGAAGATAAAAATAAGACGAAAGGAAAATAATGAGATAAGTAACACAGATAAAGCTAGTCTTGACATCAGAGGCGTAGCTACCGGGGGGGGAAGCGACGGCTCCGGGCCCAGTGACTCAGGGGGGGCCCAGCAAGGATGACCTTAAAACTATCAGGCAAATACAAGTGAGCGCTTCCATTAGGTCATAGGTCATAGTGCGCGCCGGCCAGGGAAGACAGTGGAGCGCCGGACCGGAGGGCAGCCGCAGGATAGGTAAGAAAGGTTTTTTATTTTAATCTTATGTGGCTGGGTAGGCTGATCTGAGGTCTGATGGGGGGCACAATACGCTGATGTCAGGTCTGATGGGGGCACAGTAGGCTGATGTGAGGTCTGATGGGGGCACAATACGCTGATCTGAGGTCTGATGGGGGCACAATACGCTGATCTGAGGTCTGATGGAGGCACAATACGCTGATCTGAGGTCTGATGGAGGCACAATACACTGATCTGAGGATTGATGGGGGCACAATACGCTGATCTGAGGTCTGATGGGGGCACAATACACTGATCTGAGGTCTGATGGGGCACAATACACTGATCTGAGGTCTGATGGGGGCACAGTAGGGTGATGTGAGGACTGATGGGGGCATATTCTGCTGATCTGAGGTCTGATGGTGGCACATTCTGCTGATCTGAGGTCTGATGGGGCACAATACGCTGATTTGAGGTCTGATGGGGTACAATACGCTGATCTGAGGTCTGATGGGGCACAGTAGGCTGATCTAAGGTTTGATGGGGGCACATTCTGCTGATCTGAGGTCTGATGGTGGCACATTCTGCTGATCTGAGGTCTGATGGGGGCACAATACGCTGATCTGAGGTCTGATGGAGGCACAATACGCTGATCTGAGGTCTGATGGAGGCACAATACGCTGATCTGAGGTCTGATGGAGGCACAATACGCTGAGCTGAGGTCTGATGGGGCACAATACGCTGATCTGAGGTCCGATGGAGGCAAAATACGCTGATCTGAGGTCTGATGGAGGCACAATACACTGATCTGAGGTCTGATGGAGGCTAAATACGCTGATCTGAGGTCTGATGGGGGCACAGTAGGGTGATGTGAGGACTGATGGGGGCACATTCTGCTGATCTGAGGTCTGATGGGGGTACAATACGCTGATCTGAGGTCTGATGGGGCACAATACGCTGATCTGAGGTCTGATGGGGGCACAATACGCTGATCTAAGGTTTGATGGGGGCACATTCTGCTGATCTGAGGTCTGATGGAGGCACATTCTGCTGATCTGAGGTCTGATGGGGGCACAATACACTGATCTGAGGTCTGATGGAGGCACAATACGCTGATCTGAGGTCTGATGGAGGCATAATACGCTGATCTGAGGTCTGATGGAGGTACAATACGCTGATCTGAGGTCTGATAGGGGCACAGTAGGGTGATGTGAGGACTGATGGGGGCACATTCTGCTGATCTGAGGTCTGATGGGGGCACAATACACTGATCTGAGGTCTGATGGGGACAAAATACACTGAGCTGAGGTCTGATGGGGGCACAATACGCTGATCTGAGGTCTGATGGGGGCACAATTCGCTGATCTGAGGTCTGATGGGGCACAATACGCTGATCTGAGGTCTGATGGGGCACAGTAGGCTGATGTGAGGTCTGATGGGGGCACATTCTGCTGATCTGAGGTCTGATGGGGGCACAATACGCTGATTTGAGGTCTGATGGGGCACAATACAGTGATCTGAGGTCTGATGGGGGCACAATACGCTGATCTGAGGTCTGATGGGGGCATATTCTGCTGATCTGAGGTCTAAGGGGGGCACAATACGCTGATCTGAGGTCTGATGGGGCACAATACGCTGATCTGAGGTCTGATGGGGGCACATTCTGCTGATCTGACGTCTAAGGGGGCAGAATATGCTGATCTGAGGTCTGATGGGCACAATACGCTAATCTGAGGTCTGATGGGGGCATATTCTGCTGATCTGAGGTCTGATGGAGGCACAATACGCTGATCTGAGGTCTGATGGGGGCACATTAAGCTTATCTGAGGTCTGATGGGGGCACATTAAGCTTATCTGAGGTCTGATGGGGGAAGGGACTGTTAGTTTAGTGATGTAAAAACTGGGGACAGGTTTCCTTTACCATAGGAGTCCCCTTGTTTTTTACTCCTATTACTCCTATATTTTACTGCATCATGTGGTAGAGTATTTACACTAGGGTATGTAGAAAGTCTATTGTACTGTACTTAACAGCATAGATGATCTAGCAGTTTATACAGTCATCTTTCTAATGTAGTATTATAACCACAACTAGTAGTATGTGCCTGTGAAGTTGGAAACGTGCGTTTGGGAAGCCACTAAGTGGGGGGCCCACTCAAGTATGTTTCACCCCCCCTGTGCTGAACCTCTAGCTACGCCTCTGCTTGACATATAAAAGTCAGAAATTGCTGCTGGAAGCTGTAAATCACTTTCTCTGAGGACAGAAGATTCTTCAGAGTCTTGTATATTATACAGTGTACCAGAAATGGAGCTGTCCTCACCTGGTGTCCAGAGGTGCAGCTCAATCTGAGACAGGTAACATAGTAACATAGTTTATAAGGCCGAAAAAAGACATCTGTCCATCCAGTTCGGCCTGTTTTCCTACAAGTTGATCCAGAGGAATGCAAAAAAACCCTGTGAGGTAGAAGCCAGTTTTCCCCACTTTAGGGAAAAAAATTCCTCCCCGACTCCAATCAGGCAATCAAAATTACTCCCTGGATCAACGACCCCTCTCTAGTAACTATAACCTGTAATATTATTACCCTCCAAAAATACATCCAGGCCTCTCTTGAACTCTTTTAGTGAACTTACCATCACCACCTCCTCAGGCAGAGAGTTCCATAGTCTCACTGCTCTTACCGTAAAGAATCCTCTTCTATGTTTGTGTACAAACCTTCTTTCCTCCAGACGCAGAGGATGTCCCCTCATCACAGTCACAGTCCTGGGGATAAATAGATGATGGGAGAGATCTCTGTACTGACCTCTGATATATTTATACATAGTTATTACATCTCCCCTCAGTCGTCTTTTTTCTAAAGTGAATAAGCCTAATTTTGATAATCTTTCTGGGTACTGTAGTCCACCCATTCCAGTTATTACTTTAGTTGCCCTCCTCTGAACCCTCTCCAGCTCTGCTATGTCTCCTCCTCTGAACCCTCTCCAGCTCTGCTATGTCTAGGTAAGTGCAACTCTGCTTGATCGACATGTTCTCCCTATACCCAAATAGGAAGATAATTTTTGTTAACCTCCTCAGGCTCCAGCTCTGTCCATGCCCAATTCCTTGGTCCATAATGTTGGATTGAGCTGAGATTACAGGGATCCTGATAGACGGACAGGTGACATCAGGTTCTGGGATTCCAAGAGGAGATATAATAAGCATTGCCCCAATTTTCTTCTTTTTTTGCCTGACCCCCAAAATACCACTAACCTACTGTGTTAATACAGGATGTAACTCAGGATCAGTACAGGATAAGTAATGTAATGTATGTACACAGTGACCCCACCAGCAGAATAGTGAGTGCAGCTCTGGAGTATAATACAGGATGTAACTCAGGATCAGTGCAGGATAAGTAATGTATGTACTCAGTGACTCCACCAGCAGAATAGTGAGTGCAGCTCTGGAGTATAATACAGGATGTAACTCAGGATCAGTACAGGATAAGTAATGAAATTTATTTACACAGTGACTCCACCAGCAGAATAGTGAGTGCAGCTCTGGAGTATAATAGAAGATGTAACTCAGGATCAGTACAGCATATGTAATGTTATATATGTACACACTGACACCACTAGCAGAATAGTGAATTCAGCTCTAGAGCATAATACAGAATGAGCAGGAGCAGCCTAAGAGGAGTGGATGTGGAGGATGGGAGTGGTAGTGGCTCTGGCTGTTACAATCAATCACAGTGGCTTTCCTCACACCGTTGCTCCCTAAGGCCATGTAGTGAAAGGAGGGCGCACTCTTTCTTTCCCCAGGTTGGGGCTTCTCCTTGATGGTAGTCAGGGTGTCCATTATGTTGAGTTTTTGATTGGGTGCAAAACAGGGCATCTAGAGTAAAATGGCCAGTGTATGGTGAAGGAGTCAGTAACCAAGCTCGATTTAACAGAATAAATGTCTCTTTTTACTTAAAGGGAACCTGTCATCTCTGAAACACCCCCTGAACTACATTAAGCTGTGTATAGTGTAAATGATGCTAAATCCGAATATGTAATTTTTATCTTCATCTTTTCCATTCCGATGCTGTGCTCCCACAAACCGGCAGTAAAATACATTGAGAGGACTCTTCTTTGAGTCCTCTCCATTATATGAGTGAGAACTGGAGTCCACTGAGTGCATTTTACTGCAGGTTTGTGGGAGCACAGTGTCAAAATGGAAGTGAGTATGAAGATAAAACGTACATATTCGGATTCAGCATCACTATACACCGCTTACTCTAGTTCAGGGGGTGTTTCGGAGCTGACAGGTTCCCTTTAAGTGCAAAACAGGAGCTGTAACAATTCCCCCCAAATGGTGAATTTGAATAAGGATGGAAATCATTGTACTCTTCTCTATCTTTCTCAAGTCTCTTCCTGAAGAGTCTATGGCTGGCAATATCACTTTTGCAATTGTGCCTGTAATTCGCAAAAAAGTGTATAGGTTTTAAGAGACAACTCACTAAGTTGTGTCTAAGTGTGAAGGATGTATTCCCTTCACTGCAGTAAAGTCTAAATAGCTTAGGTAGCAGGATACCTTTCTGATTCCAGTGCTAAGCCATGAAGATTTCTTAACCTTCTTGTCTCCTTCTCTCTTTCATACTTTGTGTACATCATCTAGAGATCGGTGAGCCTCTGTAGCTCTAGTCCAATACGGGGAGGAATGGAGCACATGGAGTTGCCTTCTCACTCTTCCTTTACTTGCTGGATCAAAATAGTGACTGCAGCTCTGGAGTATTATATGCACAAGATATACAAAACATGAAGGAGGTTGGGTATCTGTCATGTAAAAACAAACTTATTCTCATATTTCGGGTCTCCTTAAGAATATATATGATTTTTTAACGGTGTTCAAAACAACAGGAAGAAATATTCCATTGTCTTTTTTTATCTTCCTGTAAGACCTGTAAATGCATACATAAAGTACACAGTATAAAGCAATAAATGATCAAATTTTTGCAACAACATTTTATTGACTGGGACTGAGAGGATTTATTGACAGTGATTCACAAATATTCAAGAAGCATTTCCAGCCGGTCAAGAAGGTGTTTTTTTTTTTTCAATGTATCTTTATTGAATTTTCATATTTTCACAGCACAATTAACACAAGGGTTTGCAGACCCCCAACAATTTAAAAAAATAATAATAGGATAAGTAGAAAGCAAAAGCAAAGTTAAACAATTTGTGGAGACCTCTGCTCTATTAGCGTACACAAATCCTATCCTATTAGCCCTGATAACACAGCTGGACAGGTTACTTCAAAGCAGTTTGCTAAATAGCTGCTCCAGCTCTCCTCACTACTCTTGCTGTCATGAATTACAATCATACAAACAGCTAAGATATCAGTGGAGTGTGAAGGGAGCGAAGTAAAAGTGCGGCGAGGAGGACGGTTAGGGGATGTGGCTAATGATCAGCGGCACTTGTATGCTACATTAACATATGCCCACAGCAGTCTGCCTTGTCTGTCCTCTCTGTACTTTCACTTTGCTCTGTTACTACACACACAGCTGGATATAAAATTGTAATTCATGACAGCAGAAGTAGTGAGGGGAGCTAAGACATCTCTTTAGCTAACTGCTTTCAAGTAACCCCTCCAGTGTGTTATTACTAGGACTATTAGTATGGGATTTGTGTTATCCAACCCCAAAAATGCCCCCCCTCCCCAAATGCCCATGCCTCTCACACAGATTGTACTTACCTGCTTCCCGGCACCTGCATCACTTCTGATGCCCGCACGGCCGCCACTACGTCTTAACGTCACTCGGATCAAAACTTCCAGTGAGGGGGATGATGGTGAGATGCAGCGGTGGCTGTGCTGGCATCAGAAGTGACGCGGGTGCCGGGGAGCAGGTAAGTACAATCTGTGTGAGGGGCCAGGGCATTTGGGGGGGGGCATTTTTGGGCTTTAATTCCTAGAGAACCCCTTTTAAGAGCTCTCTGTGTTTTCCCAAACAATTCTCAAGGTCCTATTAGTACATCCCTCCGATATACCAAAAGCCCTGTTTTCCAAGAGCAACAATCTTCTTGGCCCTCCACTCAGTTAAAGGGGTTTTCCTCTTTTTTAATATTGATGACCTATCCTCAGGATAAGTCATAAATATCAGATCAGCGAGGCGCCGAATGCCAGCACCCCTGACGATCAGCTGTTTGAAGAGATTGCAGCGCTCGTACGAGTGCTGCCTTCTCTTTATTGTTTACCTGCTTGCCGTTACAACTGCAGCAGTGAGCAGGTGTAATTACACCTAAGCTGTCCCATTCACTTCTATGGGACGGTTCTGTCCTATTCACTTGAACAGGAAGGAGCTTTCCCACTGAAATTAATGAGATTCAGAGTTGTAATTACACATTCTATCTGTTGCAGTTGCGGTGGCAAGCAGGTAAACATTAAAGAGATGGCAGTGCTCATAAGAGTGTTGCTTTCTCTTCGAACAGCTGATTGGCTTGGGTGCTGGGAGTTGACCCCATGCTGATCTGATACTGATAACCTATTCTGAGGGGGTGCCTGGTTTAGTCCCATTGACTAACATTATGCTCGGGTGCTCGGCTGAGCACTCGAGCACCCCCTAGTGCTCGGCCAGAGCACCCAAGCATACGAGCACAGAGATGCTCGCTCAACACTACTAATGACCTATCCTCAGGATAGTTCATCAGTATCCGACACCTGGGACCCCCGCCCATCAGCTGTTTGAGAAGGCACCGGTGCTCGTGCGAGCACTACGGCTTTCTCCCTGCTCACCAAGCTCAGCACCGTACATTGTATAGCGGCTGTGCTTGGTATCGCGTTCAGCCCCATAGAAGTAAATCAGTTTCCTATGCTTTACACTTAGGGCAATGGACCATTCTATCAGGTTTATCAAGTTGTTCTGGAAGGTTAAACCCATAAATGGCCTTAAGTATTATTCTAAATTATGCGTCTCTCCATGCCTCATTTACTCATTCACAAGACGTAGTACCGCCTGGCGGCCCTTTTGAATTTTTTTACGACTTATTACCTTCCAGTTGGTTAATCCAAGAAGAGAACATGGATTTATTGTTAACAGACGTCATATTGTGTCTCATCTAATTATAAACAGAAGAGATGGAAACTCTGCCTCCATGTAATGCTAGTATTTGTGGGTGTTCGGTCTCCTTCCCTACTTCTATTAGAGTGGACATAAAGAACTTTTTTAATTTGGTCGTATTGTATGATTTGAAAAGGTCTGAGAGAACACTGTGCAGTCAGTTCATCCCGTGACAGCCGACCTGGTTCTGACTCATGTAACAGGTGCGTTATATGGTATTTCACTTTTGTTGCCATTGTACCATGCACTCTAGGATTGGAGGCTTGTGTGTTTGAATTTGGGGCATTGTGTTCATTGGTGGCTCATGTTGCCACTGCACTATGTATCCCAGTGCCAGTTACTTTTGGTGTGAATTATGCCTATATGCTTGAACTCCTCCTTAGTCTGGTATTGAGAGAGTTACTCTCTCTCTCTCTCTTGCTGTGTGTCGGCATCTGTTTTGTTAGTCTTGAGTTCTGTGTCAGTTTGGTGGATGTCTCTTGAGTGCTGTGACCGGCACTGGTTGTGCATTTATGTCATGTCTTTTTTTCTTCTGGTGCCATGTCTAGCTTTGTTCTGTTTGGACTCTGCCTGTGCCCTGTGTTGGAATTTATAACTCAAGTTTGTGTTTGGATCATTGTGATTATGGTTGTGTCTGAATTCTGACCTAGTGTCCTTAGCCATAGTTTGTACTCTGCTAGAGTCTGTATGGAGTTTTCATCTGTTTGTGTATGCCGGCTTTGTCTGTGTTCCAGTGCTGCTGTGTCTGAACTGTTAAATAGCTCTGTGCCTGTTCTGTCTTCAAGTTTTTGCTCTTGTATCTGCTATGTCTGAACAATGTACAACTTCCTGAAATTCATTCCAGAAGTCTGTCCTGCCATGTTACTGCACATGTATTTGCTATGTCTGAATGGGTTCCTGTAGTCCCTGTATGCTAGTTCCCAAAGTCTGTATTTCTGGCTCTTGTAGTCTATCTGCATGGGTTCCTGATCTGCTCAACTGCCAATGCTCCGTACTTTGTGCCATGTCAATGTATCTGGTGTTTTCACTAATGTTCCTGACCCCAGTTGGACAGCTGCCAGGTAGACAAGGACCATCCCAGGAGGTAGCAGTGTGGTCGTTAACCTGCAGCAAAGTCCACATCCCTGTATAAAGGGTGAATAACGGAGAGGCACCAGAATGACCCCAAATCGGTTACTTGGCATACTGGTTCCACAACCATTGTCAGTAACAAAGATTACCAAAATTATGCCCTTTGACTGCCACTTCCTAAATAACTGATTAGAGTGTCCCTGTAGGAACTCTGGGTGATACTGTAAAGGTGTTTCAAGAGAATATAATCTATTTATATAACAATTCTATGCTGCAATAGTATGTGTTAAAGGGGTTGTCCCATCACCTGGATTTGAATGCTTTTATTCAGAAATTAGCATAGCTGCTGAGTTATTCATTAAAATGTATCTGTATAGCACCACCTACTGTTTTTTTCTTTTTATTTCTCTGTCCACCTTGCTGAAGTGGACACACATGCTCAGTTCCACCCTTCAACTGGCTGGCTGAGATGTGATAAGGAAAGAGCTGCAGCTTGATATAAATCTAGCAGAGCAATGAATGTGGAGATCTATGGATCCATGTGAGGTACAGAGCTGGTTCTAGCTTTGTTAGAAAGAGATTGTCATGTGCTATATGATTTTTATTTTTCACTTTATTCATGGGATAACCCCGCTACAGGGATATACTGAAGCCACGCACGTAGTGAGAGACCAGAGAGCACAAAAGCTTGTTTCCCGAGAAGTGGCTCATACTGTTTATCCAATCAGTTATGCCTAGGTAGTAACTCCGCACATTAGGGAAGGCTATTCCACCATCCCGCAGCCATTCATTTCTGTAATGTAGTAAGTCTTCCATGACTAAGTCAGGTTGTCAGAGCTTTATTTAAATGAGAAACATCATGTGCTAGCAACAGAGGTATGGTTTTAGGGGATATAACAATTTGGAGATGCTCATTAGCCGATATCAAATGATTTCTGCCTAGAAGAGAAAGACAGGTTAAGCCACTGTTGAAGCTCTTGAAATATTTTTGTCAACAATGGGGGATAACTTAGAGGGTAAATGGACTTGAGTTATTCCCAATCTTTATCTCTAGATAATTTCTAAAAGAATGGGCTACAGGGGTCCCTGCAATGTGACCTTTTGAGGCAATAATACCTCACTCCTTTCTCAGAAGGTCTCTAAAAGCTGGCATTTATAAGAGATAATTCAAAAAACATAAAAGGTTCCAGACTCTGATAAACATTGCAGCATCTTAAGGAGGTCCTTGGTGGGATCAGAGAGAAAAAGAGCCAGAGCCACTCCTTAGTTGCCCTGGTTGTATGCTTCAAGTCATTGTCTAAGTTGAGTTCCTCAAATTTCCTCACGTGGTTGTCTTTGATGTCAAGTTCCTCAAGTTTCCTCACGTGGTTATCTTTTATGTTGAGTTCCTTAAGTTTTCTCATGTGGTTATCATTAGAGATGAGCGAGTAGTGTTCGATCGAGCCGGTATTCGATCGAATACTACGCTATTCGGCATACTCGATTTCAATCGAGTATAACGGCGATGGCGCACTTAGAATTCGTTTCCCCTCCCACCTTCCCTGGCGCTCTTTTTCCACCAATCACCATGCAGGGGGGGTATGACAGGCCCGCGGAGCACGCTGGCAGCGCGAAAACAGCGTCTACATGGATTGGCTGGAAAAACCATGTGACCTCGAATATTAAAAACTCAGCTCTTCCTGCTCGTACGCATATGCTGCGTGAACTTAGTCAGGGACAGAGGCTGGAGAAGGGACAGACAGGTTTTAGCAGTTGGACAGGCAGGAGCGTGATTAAAAGCCCTTATCAGGGCTACTATAGTGCACTACAGTGATAGCTTTACTACAAGATACACTTTACAGAGAACGGCTGCCGTATTCAGGGATAGCTGCTGGAGTAGGGACAGAGAGAGGCATTAGTGGTGTATTAGGTGCTCTGCTACATACCAAACTATATTTGGCACTACTGTTCAGCGTTCTTTTTGGCTGAAAAACCCTGTTATATAACTAGTGTGTATATGCACCATCTGATCTGGCAGTATACGGCTGTGAATTTTATTTTATTTTTTTAAATACAGTTTATTTGGCTCTAGTGTTCTGGGTTCTGTGTGCCTGCAATACCCTTTTTGTATACCAGGTGTAAATACCCACCGTCTGTTCAGTTAGTACACGGCTGTGTACCTTGAAATATACAATATCTAGGCCATTTAATAGGCCACTGTACTGTGCGTTTTCTTGCTAAATTATTTCACATACCTGGTGTAAATACCCACCGTCTGTTCAGTTACTACACGGCTGTGTACCTTGAAATATACAATATCTAGGCCTTTTAATTGGCCACTGTACTGTGCGTTCTCTTGCTAAATTATTTCACATACCTGGTGTAAATACCCACCGTCTGTTCAGTTACTACACGGCTGTGTACCTTGAAATATACAATATCTAGGCATTTTAATAGGCCACTGTACTGTGCGTTCTCTTGCTAAATTATCTCACATACCTGGTGTAAATACCCACCGTCTGTTCTGTTACTACACGGCTGTGTACCTTGAAATATACAATATCTAGGCCATTTAATAGGCCACTGTACTGTGCGTTCTCTTGCTAAATTATTTCACATACCTGGTGTAAATACCCACCGTCTGTTCAGTTACTACACGGCTGTGTACCTTGAAATATACAATATCTAGGCCTTTTAATTGGCCACTGTACTGTGCGTTCTCTTGCTAAATTATTTCACATACCTGGTGTAAATACCACCGTCTGTTCAGTTACTACACGGCTGTGTACCTTGAAATATACAATATCTAGGCATTTTAATAGGCCACTGTACTGTGCGTTCTCTTGCTAAATTATCTCACATACCTGGTGTAAATACCCACCGTCTGTTCAGTTACTACACGGCTGTGTACCTTGAAATATACAATATCTAGGCATTTTAATAGGCCACTGTACTGTGCGTTCTCTTGCTAAATTATCTCACATACCTGGTGTAAATACCCACCGTCTGTTCTGTTACTACACGGCTGTGTACCTTGAAATATACAATATCTAGGCCATTTAATACGCCACTGTACTGTGCGTTCTCTTGTTAAATTATTTCACATACCTGGTGTAAATACCCACCGTCTGTTCTGTTACTACACGGCTGTGTACCTTGAAATATACAATATCTAGGCATTTTAATAGGCCACTGTACTGTGCGTTCTCTTGCTAAATTATTTCACATACCTGGTGTAAATACCCACCGTCTGTTCAGTTACTACACGGCTGTGTACCTTGAAATATACAATATCTAGGCATTTTAATTGGCCACTGTACTGTGCGTTCTCTTGCTAAATTATCTCACATACCTGGTGTAAATACCCACCGTCTGTTCAGTTACTACACGGCTGTGTACCTTGAAATATACAATATCTAGGCCATTTAATACGCCACTGTACTGTGCGTTCTCTTGTTAAATTATTTCACATACCTGGTGTAAATACCCACCGTCTGTTCAGTTACTACACGGCTGTGTACCTTGAAATATACAATATCTAGGCATTTTAATAGGCCACTGTACTGTGCGTTCTCTTGCTAAATTATTTCACATACCTGGTGTAAATACCCACCGTCTGTTCAGTTACTACACGGCTGTGTACCTTGAAATATACAATATCTAGGCCTTTTAATTGGCCACTGTACTGTGCGTTCTCTTGCTAAATTATTTCACATACCTAATTATATACCCAAATATTGTATTTGCAACAAAAAAAAAATAAAATGCGGAGGGGGGCTAGCGGAATCGGACGTGGACGAGGACGGGGGCGCGGAAATGCTGTTGGTGGCCTTGTTGAAGCCAGTGGGGATACAATGCGTGCTGGTGAGGGTCAGCCAGGATCACACTCATCCAGAATCCCTGCCTTTATGGGACAGTTAAGCAGGGGGCGAGTTACACCGCTGTTGAGGCCTGAGCAGGTTGAACAGGTGGTGCAATGGATAGCCGATAGCGCTTCCACACAGTTGTCCACCAGCCAGTCATCCACACAGTCTCACTCTGACCCTCCTTCCTCCACACCTGGCCAACAGAGTCATCCCACCCTTGACCCCTCCCAGGAGCTCTTTTCGGGTCCTTTTTCAGATGTGCCGGAAGAATCCCAGGAGCTAGCAGAGGAATTTGTTTGTAGTGATGCCCAAACACTTGAGTTTTCGCCATCTCCTGCTGATGTGGACCCTGAACCAGCATCTGTTATCATGAGCGATGATGATGATGAGACGCAGTTGCCATCAAGGGAGGCTGTTGGAATGTCCAGTGGGCAGGAGGAGGAGCAGAGTGAGGAAGAGGAGGTGGTGGATGACGAAATGACCGACCCCACTTGGCCAGGGGTGATGTCCAGCGGGGAAAGCAGTGGAGAGGTGGTGGTCTGCGCAGCACCGAAAAAGGCAGCAAGAGGCAGAGGGATGTCCACAGGCAGAGGGATGTCCACAGGCAGAGGGATGTCCACAGGCAGAGGGATGTCCAGAGGCAGAGGACAGTCCAGACAGAGTAGTGAGGCCACAGCCAGCACGGCCGAAGCTGTTCCCGGCAGCGGGCAGTCGCGTGAAGCTCCCCCATCGAGGCCTCGTACTTCTGTGGTGTGGAGATTTTTTAATGTTTGTGCGGATGACAAACTGAGCGCGGTTTGCACACTCTGCCACTCAAAACTGAGTAGGGGCTCTGAGAAGAGCAATCTGACCACCTCAGGCATGCGGCGTCACTTGGAAGTCAAGCACTGGGCTGAGTGGGAGAGAGCAAACGCAATACAACCTGCGCCCGGTCCTGCTGCCACTGCCTCTTCCCCTTTGTTGTGTGCTGCCACTGCGGTCCAGACCTCCAGCCAGGACACCTCCACATCTGCCTCTGCCTCGGCTACTTTGGGGCCTTCTCCTTCAGCCTCCCCTTCCCCCGCCTCTTCGCCTGCACCTTCACACTCCTCGTCCCATCAACTGTCCATCTCGCAGGCGTTCGACCGCAGGCGGAAGTACGCCTCGAGTCACCCCCAAGCCCAAGCCTTAAACTGCCACATCTCCAAACTGCTGGCCCTGGAGATGTTGCCGTTTAGGCTTGTGGAGACGCAGGCCTTCCGCGACCTGATGGCGGCTGCCGCACCTCGCTATTCCGTCCCTAGCCGCCACTACTTTTCCCGGAGTGCCGTCCCCGCCCTGCACCAGCACGTGTCGCGTAACATCAGGCGGGCCCTGAGGTACGCAGTCAGCGCAAAGGTCCACTTGACCACCGACTCGTGGACAAGCGCTTGCGGCCAGGGACGCTACATCTCTTTGACGGCACACTGGGTGAATGTAGTGGAAGCGGGGACGGGGTCGCAAACAGAGACGGCCTACCTACCACCCCCACCCAAGATTGCCAGCATGGGTTCTGATAAACCCCCCTCCTCCTCCTCCTCCTCCTCCTCCTCCTGTGCCTTAACATCTCCCTCAGCCGCTAGCTGGAAGCGTTGCAGCACTGGTGCGGGGAGACGTCAGCAGGCGGTGCTAAAGCTCATCAGCTTGGGCGACAGGAAGCACAGCGCCCCAGAGGTGAGGGACGCCATATTGCAGCAGACGGAGATGTGGCTGTCGCCGCTGCAGCTAGGACCAGGCATGGTCGTGTGCGATAACGGCCGTAACCTGGTGGCGGCTCTGGAGCTTGCCGAACTCAATCACGTACCATGCCTGGCCCACGTTTTTAATCTGGTAGTCCAAAAATTTCTGAAGACTTACCCCAACCTGGCAGAGCTACTGGTGAAAGTGCGGCGCTTGTGCGCTCACTTTCGGAAGTCAACTGTAGCTGCTGCTAGCTTAAAAAAACTCCAGCAACGCCTCCATTTGCCTGAACATCGGCTGTTGTGCGACCTGCCGACTCGCTGGAATTCCACCTATTCCATGTTGGCCAGGGTGTGTGAGCAGCAGAGAGCATTGATGGAGTACCAGATTATGAATCCACGCGTGCCTCCAACTCAGCTCCCTCAGTTTGCCAACCACGAGTGGCCATGGATGGCAGACATATGCGATGTACTGCGTATCTTTGAGGAGTCCACCAAGAAGGTCAGCAGCGAGGACGCTATAGTGAGCGTAACCATCCCGCTCCTAGGCGTCCTTAAAGAATCGCTCATCGCAATAAGGGAGAACGCATTGCACGCAGAGGAGACGGGGGTAGGAGGAGACGCAACGGAGCTACACAGTCAGACCACACTTTTGTCTGCTTCACGGTGGCAGTTGCAGGAGGAGGAGGATGAGGAGGAGGACGACGTGGAGGTGGCTGTGGAAGAGGAGGAGGATGCTGGCGGCGAGGGTAGCAGTCAGGCTGTGTGCGTCCCATTGGTTCAGCGCGGATGGGGCGGAGAGGAGGCGGAAGAGGAAGAGGAGGAAATGGCAAGTGATCCTTCTGGTGGGGGCAGTGAGGTCATGCCTATTCAGAGTCTGGCACACATGGCTGACTTCATGCTGGGCTGCTTTTCCCGGGACACACGTGTTGTCCGGATAGTGGAGAACAAACTGTACTGGGTCTTCGCACTCCTGGACCCCCGGTATAAAGATAACGTCTCCTCTTTTATTCCGGTAGAGGAGAGGACGAATCGATTGCTGGAATACCAGAGGGAACTCGTGCAGAACATGATGGAGATTTTCCCACCCACCATCGCTGGCGGCAGAGAGGAGAGGGTCTCCCAGAGTCCCACAACATCAATCAGGCCCACAGCCACCAGGGGAACACTCTCCAAGGTGTGGGACACGTTCATGGCACCCCCTCGTGCAACTTCCATCACTGCGGGGCCCGCTATCAGCAGGAGGGACAAGTATCGGCGGATGTTGCGGGAGTACCTGGCAGACCGTACCCCTGTCCTCCCCGATCCCTCGGCGTCCTACACTTACTGGGTCTCCAAGTTGGACACGTGGCTGGAACTGTCCCTGTACGCCTTGGAGGTGCTTGCCTGCCCTGCCGCCAGCGTGCTATCAGAAAGGGTGTTCAGCGCAGCCGGGGGCATTATAACCGATAAGCGCAGCCGCCTGTCAACCGACAGTGCGGACAGGCTGACGCTAATCAAAATGAACAGCAAGTGGATTGACCCGGACTTTGCTTCTCCAACCGTGGAAAGCAGCCAAAAGTGAAGTGCCATCTGTATGAAGTGCCATTTCCTCCTCCACCTCCTCCTCCTCCTCCTTAACCGCCGTAGAATTGCTCCGTAAATAAGAAAAATGTATATGTTTATGGCTCACCTCTTGGGCCTCCACAAAATGTTTAAGAGGTCTCACCTCTTGGGCCTCCACATAATTTTTAAGAGGTCTCACCTCTTGGGCCTCCACATAATTTTTAAGAGGTCTCACCTCTTGGGCCTCCACAAAATGTTTAAGAGGTCTCACCTCTTGGGCCTCCACATAATTTTTAAGAGGTCTCACCTCTTGGGCCTCCACATAATTTTTAAGAGGTCTCACCTCTTGGGCCTCCACATAATTTTTAAGAGGTCTCACCTCTTGGGCCTCCACAAAATGTTTAAGAGGTCTCACCTCTTGGGCCTCCACAAAATCTTTAAGAGGTCTCACCTCTTGGGCCTCCATAAAATCTTTAAGAGGTCTCACCTCTTGGGCCTCCACAAAATCTTTGAGGTCTCACCTCTTGGGCCTCCACATAATTTTAAAGAGGTCTCACCTCTTGGGCCTCCACAAAATCTTTAAGAGGTCTCACCTCTTGGGCCTCCACAAAATCTTTAAGAGGTCTCACCTCTTGGGCCTCCACAAAATCTTTAAGAGGTCTCACCTCTTGGGCCTCCACAAAATTTTCCATGAGCCTCTGGCCAGCCCACGGCCTCTTCCTGCCTTTTGCGGTCCTACGCATCCCTCCACATCCCCACTGCTTTACCTGCTAGACATGACACTGGGCCAGGTCGGGTCACTGATATCTCTAGCGCCAACAATTTGGGCATTTTAAGGCTTCTGCATGTGTTTGAGTTGTTTTTACATTTTAAAGAAGACATGTCTGACCACATTTCACACACACACACAATGACAATTAGGGGTGGGGTCTATTTGCTTTCCCCCTTGCCTATGCCATCTGTGGTTGTCATAGGCAACGTGATTTTAAGGGGTGCAGAATTTCATCTTCTTTTTTGTCTAGTTTGGCTTGGGGTCCATGGCAATGTAGAGGAAAGAAGGTTTCCTTGTATGGTCTCACTTTACAGAGAGATTAGATTGTCTTTGGAGTGTATTGTTGAGAGGCTGTGATAGTGGCGTAATAGTGCGACTTGGGCGCGTTATATGCACCCAGACATGCTTCCCCTGCTGTCCCAGTTGCATTCCAGCAGTGTTGGCATCCTTTTCTGAGGTTTCAGGGTGGACTTGGTGATCTCCAAGTGGTCGAATTGAGATTTCCAAGTGGCGAGCATTTTTTTCCCATAGACTTTAATGGGATTCGATATTCGGTCGAATAGTCGAATTTCGCGGTCTATTCGAATCGAATTTCGAACTTTCGAATATTTCACTACTCGCTCATCTCTAGTTATCATGTATGTCAAGTTCCTGAAGTTTATTTTATGTTATGTGGTTGTCTATTTGTTTGGCATCTGCCATGGATCCTGTGTTGCGCCACTTTCACATGGTTTTAAAGGGGAGTGGACCTAATGCAGGCCCCCAAAGGTGTCCAGTGTGCACGCCTATCTAGACAGACCTTAGGCCTGTGATTTCTGCACAGGCACATCATATATATGTAGTAATTAAAGTCAAATTAAACCCAAAGTGAAGTAAAACAAACAAAAAAAACAATAAAAAACCCTCCAAAGTGATAAGAACGTAAGTCATAAAACATAAAAAAAAACGGAATGAATGAAAACAGAAAAACTAAAATTTCTTCCCGTTCCATAGCCTAAAAATAGCTTGACCCTTATGGGGTTAACAAGCATTAAATACGATATAAAGCTCTGGTATCTTCAGTAGTTCTTGGAAGCCGAGGAATCAATCGGACTGGAATGCACTTTAATGAAATGTTCATGGATGGAATCGTTACTCTGTCACAATAGACGACAAAAGTCAAAAAGGCAAAAATCTCAGCTGTCATCGGGTGCGGGCCAATGATCAATAGTCCTGACAGGACCTCTGTGACAATACGAGATGCTTCAGGAATCATTCATTCACTCCTCAAAGGCCAGACCCATCTTCTCTGTCCCGTGTACACAAAGACGATGGGAGACATGGTTATTAGGTATCCGAGCCTCGTGTATGTTCTGCGCTGGTAATAACGCTCGTTAATGATCCCAGAGTTCTCCTCACTAAATAAGTGGTGGAGGGATCTAATTGAGGTGAGAAGGTCCCCGGCATCCACTTACGTCAATTGTGAAAACAGTGGAAGAACTCATTGATCATTCCCCACTGTTGCCTCATTATTGGAGGGGATTAGAATGTCAGGAGCCAGATGGAAAAGCGACATAATCTCGAAACGCGTGACCAGATAGAGGCCAGTAATGTCTTATTATCAGATAGATGATGCCTTCTGGACACAGAGTATTTTTATATTTTTGCCTCATTGCATTTGAGAGCCACAACATTTTTACTTTTTTTTCTCTGTTTTTTTATAAGGAGTAGATGTAACATAGTTTTGGTTGTCTGGGTTCAGTGTGTCTGTTTTTTTTCCTTTCAAAACATTGCATACGTAGGTAGAAAGTCATAAAATCTCTCAGTATTAGCTGGTCTTACATTAACCATTTCCACAGTGCAGTGCAGATATAGCGTAATAACAGTGCCCATGAACAGGATATATTACAATAAACATACAAAATGCAGTTCAACAATATAAAACAGTATAACAACAGCATAAATCCCAGTGCAACTTAACCCTTCAAAGTGCAATAAAGTAGGGACTTGATGACTTTACATAGTAGCAA
>ONZH01001863.1:0-76333 GCA_900303285.1 Rhinella marina | reverse complement strand
CTTCCCTGGCCAGAGCAAGCTCTTTTTCCATTTTCCGTGGTCGAAAAATCCATAAAACATAAGGTCCCAAGATAGGGGACGTATACAGTATTAAACTGAGAAGAATCGATACCGCACCGGTTGATGCAACAGTTTTTCTAAATCCATTCCGGCTGTTGTCACCACCACACACGCTAGCCCAGGGGGCACTCCTCTGGATCTTCCAGCAAAACCTCCTCCCCCCCCCCCACATGCCCTCTCTCCAAACAATTTTCCCAGGTAGGGGGACATATTAGATATTGTACTGATTCTGAATTGCCTCCTGCAAGCGACAGGAATCGAACCCAGATCAACTGCTTGGGAAGTAGCTATGCTCACCACTACACCACCAGCAGGCACAGCAACTGATAAGAACAGATACTAAACTTGATTTCAGCTGCAGTGCCAGCATGAGCAGAGGTGTCACCTGCAGGCGGTGATGGACCTTCGTTGCACCTAGTTGGGTGCTTCCCTAACATGTGATGGGTATTTGCCTCGCCTTTCTTGGTCTGGGTGAGCACAATTGCCATGAGGATAACCACCAGGCTGTTGCCTGAGAATTTGGGGTAATGGTGGGATTAAGCAGCCTCAGAGGCATCCATGCATGCTGCCCCTGCTGTTTCCTGTCCATTTCCGTGGTGTTTCCATCATTTTCTGAGGTTTCCAGGTTTTCACCCAGGCTTCCTTAGGCAGAGCCTTGGTCCCCTGCAAAAAATGCTCGAGTCTCCCATTGACTTCAATGGGGTTCGTTACTCGAAACGAGCACCCGAGCATCGGGAAAAGTTCGACTCGAAAAACGAGCACCCGAGCATTTTAGTGCTCGCTCATCTCTATTCTCTACATAAATACAGCACCAGAACCAAGTTCTCTACATAAATATACTATACTATATATCTGTACACAGAGCATCTATTATACCTTGTACCTAAACATATCAGTACACTGCTGTCTATACTATATATCTATACACACTGCATCTACTATACTTTATAATACATGAGGTATATACAGATATATAGTATATACAGCAGTGTACTGATATGTCAGATACGGCGTGTATTAGATGTAGTGTGTACTGATGTGTGAGGTATAATAGATGCAGTGTGTACAGATATATAGTATATACAGCAGTGTACTGACATGGGAGGTGTGATGTATAAATTACACCTCGTATCTCACATGAGTACACTGCTTTGTATACTATATACCTGTACACACTGCATGTGTTATACCTCGTATCTCACATGAGTACACTGCTGCATATACCATATATCTGTACACAATACATTATACCTCATACCTCACATATCAGTACACTGCTGCATATACTATATATCTGTACACACTGCATCTATTATACCTCATATCTCACATATCAGTACACTGCTGTATATACTATATATCTACACACTACATCTATTATTCCTCACATACCAGTACACTGCTGTATATACTATATACGTTTACCCACTGCATCTATTATACCTTGTACCTGACGTATCAGCACTCTGTATGTATACTATGTGTCAGGTGTGAGGTATAAAAGATGCAGTGTGTACAGATATATGTGGACGGTCATATATTATGGTTACTGTGAGGTACGTGAGGTATTGGGGGTTGTAGTTAAGGTTCCAGTCAGTTTTAGGGATAGGATTAGCATTAGTGTTAGTATTTTAGGGCCAGTATTGGTGTTAGGGGCCAGTATTGGTGTTAGGGGCCAGTATTGGGGTTAGGGGCCAGTATTAGCATAAAGCTACATTTAGACGACCAAAAGTCTTTAGCAGTCCACAAATTATGGATCTACAAAACACATTTTGCAGAACGCACAGTGCCAGCCCTATATAGAAATGCCTATTTTTGAGGACAAGAATACGACATATGCTCTATATTTTTTGTGGGGCCACGGAACGGAACTACGGATGTGGACAGTACATGGTGTGTGTGTCTGCATCTTTTGCGGCCCTATTGAATTGAATGGGTCTGCACTCATTCCGCAAAATTGTGGAACGGATGCAGACCCAGAAATATGGTCATCTGAATGCACCCTTAGGGCCAGTTTGGGGTTAGAGGCAACATTAGGGTACATTCATATGATCATATTTCCATTAACTTCAATGGGGGCTGCAAATCCGTAGTTCCGCTCCATAGCCCTGCAAAAAAGATGGAGCATACCCTATTCTTGACTGCAATTGCAGACAAGAACAGCATTTTTTATCTTAGGGCTGGGCATGTGCGTTTCACAAAATGTGGAATGCACACGGCCAGTATCCGTGTTTTGTGGAGCCGCAATTGTGGATCGCAAAACAAATATGATCATGTAAATTAGTATTATGGGTCAGTACAGTACATTAGGGTTAGTGGTCAATATTAGGGTTAGGGGCAGTATTAGAGTTCAGTATTAGGGTTAGGGGGTCCAGGGTTAGAGGTCAGTACCAGGGTAGGGGTCAGTACTAGGGTTAGGGATAGGACAGGGCCAGTATAAGGCGGGGGGGGGGTGAGATAGGGCCAGTATTTGGGGGGTGAGACAGGGCCAGTATTTGGGGTCGATACTAGGGGGTCAGGGGCCAGTATCAGGGTTATGGGTCCAAGGTTAGAGGTCAGTAACAGAGTAGGGGTCAGGGGCCAGTACTAGGGTTAGGGGTCAGGCAGGGCCAGTATTAGGGGGTCAGGGGCCTGTATTATACTGTATACTATACAGCATGGTGTACGGATTATACTGTATACTATACAGCATGGTGTACGGATTATACCGTATATTATACAGCATGGTGTACGGATTATACTGTATATTATACAGCATGGTGTACGGATTATACTGTATATTATACAGCATGGTGTACGGATTCTACTGTATATTATACAGCATGGTGTACGGATTCTACTGTATATTATACAGCATGGTGTAGGGATTATACTGTATATTATACAGCATGGTGTACGGATTATACTTTATACTATACAGCATGATGTACGGATTATACTGTATATTATACAGCATGGTGTACGGATTATACTGTATATTATACAGCATGGTGTAGGGATTATACTGTATATTATACAGCATGGTGTACGGATTATACTGTATACTATACAGCATGGTGTACGGATTATACTGTATATTATACAGCATGGTATACAGATTATACTGTATACTATACAGCATGGTGTATGGATTCTACTGTATATTATACAGCATGGTGTACGGATTCTACTGTATATTATAAAGCATGGTGTAGGGATTATACTGTATATTATACAGCATGGTGTACGGATTATACTGTATACTATACAGCATGGTGTACAGATTATACTGTATATTATACAGCATGGTGTAGGGATTATACTATATACTATACAGCATGGTGTACGGATTCTACTGTATATTATACAGCATGGTGTACGGATTCTACTGTGTACTATACAGCATGGTGTACGGATTATACTCTATACTATACAGCATGGTGTACGGATTATACTGTATATTATACAGCATGGTGTACGGATTATACTGTATACCATACAACATGGTGTACGGATTATACTGTTTATTATACAGTATAGTGTATGGATTATACTGTACATTGTATAGCATGGTACAGGGATTATAATATATACTGTACAACAAATGCATGGCCGTTACACCATGCCGGACAATATAACCCCTGCGCCACACTGTACAATATACAGTATGTACAGTGTATGCATATACCCACACACATACATACACATACATACACGCACATACATACATACATGAAACACATAAATACTTACTGTTACTTGTCCCTTGTCCTGACGCCACTCTGGAGGGGGCTGGGCCTTGGTCTTCTTCTTTCCCCTCTTGCCGCGCTGCACAGGTCATTCCGTGTCCAGGACCAGCAGCGCAGCATGAGGGAGGAGGCGGGGTCAGCTGGGAGCGCACAGGAGCGCTCTCAGTACATTAAGGTGCAGCGGTGAGCGGGCAGGAGAGGCCCGGAGTGCAGGGATGCATCTTAATGATGCAGAGTAGGGGACGGGGCCTCCCGTGCGCTCCGGGCCCCCCTGTGCCGCAGGCCCCATAGCGAGTCCTAATGTGATTATAATGGGGGCAATCTGGCCTGTGCCCCCCCAGGAGGCTGGGCCCCGGGTGGTTGCCCAGAATGCCCTCATTATAATCCACCTATGACAGTAATTGTTTCACTACCAGGAAGGACTAGCTCTGCATGTCGCTGTAATGCACAGTGATGTACACCAATATACACCCTCCCTGCACGCTGGGATATAGCTGATTTAATGTACTTTAAGACAAATTAATTAGTAACAAAGCTAATTTCTTGAAAAAATTTGATGAAGCGTCTGAATCAAATTTTTTAAAACTTCGCTCATCTCTACTCCTTACCATTTACCTGCGACGGTGAACAGGTAAAGAATAAAAAGAAGAGAACACAGTGCTCGTAGGAATGCAGCCTTCTCTTCAAAGAGGTGATCAGCGAGGTGTCGGGAGTCGGTCCCTGCTATTCTGATATTGATGACCTATCCTGAGGATAGGTCATCAATATAAATAAAGTGGACAACCCTCCAGCAGTGATGGGTCACTACACCAAGGTAACATGAAAAGAAATTGGTACTTACCTTGATAGTAATAACTGCTGACATATTTCCACAAATATATCAAATATTGTATTTTTCAATAGTTGACATCCCACAGACAAGGCCTAGTGACCAATGAGCTGATTAAGTGTGGGAGCACAAGTGATATCCCTCCCCACCAAAGTGCCAGGTGTTAGGCCCCATTCAGACGACCGTGTTTCACGGCCGTATACGGGCCGTGAAAGCCCGGCCTGTGCTGCCCCAGAGGACGGGAGCGCACGGCGTCATTGGTTGCTATGATGCCGTGCGCTTCCTGAGGCCGCCGCCGTACAGTGAAACACTGGGGCCGCGCATGTGCGATGCGCTCCCATTTGTTTCTATTATCGAAATGCCCCCATTGTCAAAGATGGGATAACCCCTTTAAGCTAGGTCTCTTAGCATGGCAGGTATTTTAGTGGCCCTGCCGGTGCAGGTATTTTTTTTTTTGTTATGACAAGCACTGCTACTAATGAGCACTTCCATTGCAGAGCGCTCATTAGTGCAACCTTTACTTCTCCCCCCCACTTGTGTTAATTAAAAAAATTAATTTAAAAACAAAAAAACGCTCACCTCCTCCATTTGCTTGTGCTGCTCACTGAAGCCCAGTACAGGACCTGTAAGATGTCATCACACTGGCGCACAGGTCCTGTCCAGATCTTTCTTTTCCTTTTTTTTTGCAGAATCAGAGTGTGGTCATTATTCTTACTGGTGGCACTAATGGGGGCATTTTTGCTCCTGGGGGGCACTAATGGGAGCATTATTGTTACTGGGGGCACTAATGGGGGCATTAATATTACTGAGGGCACTAATGGGGGCATTAATATTACTGGGGGGTTTTAATAGGGGCATTAATTCTGGGGTGCACTAATGGGAGCATTACTATTACTGGGGGCACTAATGGGGGCATTAATTTTACTAGGGGCACTAATGTGGACAGTATTAATTCTGGGCAGCACTAATGGGGGCATTAATATTATTGGGAGCTACAGTATGATAGCGACTTAACACCCCATGTTAAGCCATGCCCCCACAACCACACCCCCTTTGGGGTGTGGCTTAACTTGACCATTATTTTTTGTTGGGAAAGGTGGCAAACATATATCTTAGAGAAAAGAGGCAGGAGAAATATTAGTGCCTCCAGGACTGAAGAGGAGTTGACTCATATGTTAGCCCCTGGGAACAGTTAAGAAACAAGAAGCTCAATACTCCCGACAAGTGTGACAAGCTGCAAGGAGTGGAAAGGCCTGAACATCACCCCAGGGGCAGGGAGATAACCCGTGGGACTATAACATGCATGAGATACACTTGCAGACTTGTTAGGTTGTGCAAAAATAAGACAAAGGCACAAACCAATTTTCAGTAAAACAAAAACTTTAATGTTCATCCTGATTTCCATAGTGGTCTCTCCAGAGGAGGACACAGTGATTCAAAATGGTGCATCAGAACTTATTCTTGCAGCATATGGGCTCATGCACACAACCTTTGGTGTTTTGAAGCCTGCAAATTGCGGATCCGTAAAACACGGATATCGGCTGTGTGCATTCCTCATTTTGCGGAATGGAACGGCTGGCTCCTAATCGAACAATGCTATCTATGTCCATAATGCAGACAATTATAGGAAATGTTCTTGTTTTTGGTGGAATGGCCATGCGGACATAAGAACACATTGTTTCTGTTTTTCCCATATAAGTGAATGGTTCCACATATGGGCCGCAAAAAAAAACCGGAACGGACACAGAAAAAAAAGTTTGTGTGCATGAGCCCTAAGGCTAGGGCTCCATGACAACACATGTCATTTCATGTAATGTATTTCAAAGGTGTCACAATGCAACATACTGTGACACGACAGTCGCAAAAAAAACATTGAAGATGGATTTTTTTTGCCACTGTTGCATTGCAATAGCAGCATGACGCATGGTGACACCACTGAAATCCATTACATGAAATGTCACCATGTAGCTGTACCCTTTTTTGTCGCATGACACGTCGCCGTGTAGCCCCAGCCTAAGGCTACATTCACACGACCATATGAATGAGTCTGCATCCGTTCTGCAATTTTACAGAACAGGTGCAGACCCCTACATTTCTATGGGGCCGCAAAAAAGATGCGGACAGCACACTGTGTGCTGTCTACATCCGTTGCTCTGTGCCGCGGCCCCACTAAAAAAAGGCCTATTCTTGTCCACATTTTCTATGATAGCTGCGGCATGTGTGGTCCGCAAATTGCGGAACGCACATGGGCCAGTATCCGTGAAACACAACGTTCATGTGAATGTAGCCTAATGGTGGAATGTCTCAACATGAGGGCATAATACTCCTGGTGGTTATAGTCTCTTCAAGTGGCACATCAATCACATAAAACGTGAGTGATATATTCTCATTAAAAAAAAAAAAAACACGTTTATATATTACAGTATTGTACAATGAAAAAAAATACATTGGGGAGATTATCAAAACTGGTGTAAAGAAAAACTGTCTTAGTTGCCCATAGCAACCAGATTCCACTTTTTATTTCCGAAAGGAGCTCTGAAAAATGAAAGACGGAATCTGATGCTATGGGCAGTTTTTCTTTACACCAGTTTTGATAAATCTTAATTAACCGCCAAAGTAAAATAAAGAAATAAAGGTGAATAACAAGAGACTGAAAGACTAAGGCCTCTTTCACACGAACGTTGTTTTTGAGGGCTCCGATCCGCATTTTTCACATGAAAAATGCAGACCCGTTCATTTCTATGGGCCCGCAAAAAATGCGGACAGCACACCGTGTGCTGTCCGCATCCGTTGCTCCGTTCCGTAGCCCGCAAAAAAAAATAGAGCATGTCCTATTCTTGTCCGTATTACGGACAAGAATAGTACTGTTCTATTAGGGGCCAGCTGTTCCGTTCCGCAAAATACGGAATGCACACGGATGCCATCCGTTGTTTTTGCGGATCCGCAATTTGCAGACCGCAAAACACAACGTTCGTGTGAAAGAGGCCTAATGGTCACGGTTACACTCTGATTGAAGGGGTGGGAGGCAGAGTTAAATCACAGAGAAATCAACTTCCTTTACTGCAACTGCAGACTGAAAACAAGACGTCTGTTTCCATCTAGCAGATTAAAGTTCACAGCAGCAGTTCTGCAATGTCATGTGTGCTGGGACACTCCCTGTGAAACACTTTCACTTTCCTTTCTTCTAAATCCTGAAGCCATGGCGTCTTCTGATCTGACAGACGAGTTGCTCTGCTCCATTTGTCTGAACATCTTTAAAGATCCTGTAACCCTGAGATGTGGGCACAGCTTCTGCCAGGTCTGTATTGACCAGGTCCTGAATACACAGGTTAGGTCTGGAGTTTATTCCTGTCCTGAGTGTAGAGCTAACTTTAACGAGCGGCCTGCCCTGCAGAGGAACATAGCTCTACATAATGTAGCAGAACGTCTACTCCTGTCTACTAAGCCTACACAGAAAGAGGTCTCCTGGATATGCTGTACTTACTGTATTCACTCTCCTACACCTGCTGTTAAATCCTGTCTACACTGTGAAGTTTCATTGTGTGATAACCACTTGAGAGTTCATAGTACAGCAACAAAACATGTTCTTACAGATCCGTGCCACTTTCTACAGAACAGGAAATGTTCTGTCCATAAGAATATCCTGGAATATTACTGTATTAAGGACGCTGCTTGTATCTGTGTTTATTGCTCAGTAGAAGAGCACAGAGGACACCAGGTGGAAAAGCTGGATGTGGCCTCTGAGAAGAAGAAGGAGAAACTGAAGAATATTTTACGGAAACTGATCACAAAGAAAGAGGAGACTGAGGAAACAGTCCAGAATCTGGAGGAGCATGGGAGAAAAGTTCAAGAAAAAGCTGCTGGAGAAGTTAAAAGAGTCAATGCACTATTTACAGACATCAGGAGACGGTTGGACGACCTGGAAAAGAAGGTCCTCAGTGAGATCTCCAGGCAGGAAAAGCAGGTGTCACTGTATTATGTGATCCAAAAACTGGAAATAAAGAAGGGCAAATTGGCCAGGAAGATGAAGCACATTGAGGAGCTGTGTAAAATGACTGATCCACTGACTATCTTACAAGAACCAGATATTTGCGATCCTGAGCAGGAGGAAGCCGTTGAGGACATAGAAAGACATAAGACGCAAGATGTAGATGTGGCTGTAATTACAGGGATGTTACATTCAGGTTTCTCTGATATAATGTCATATTTACAGACTATATTATCCACAAAACCAAAAGAAATGAGGTCACAACCACAATCTCTGTGTAGTTTAGCTTTACCTTTACCAAGAGCAAAATATGGGATAATAGACAGGACTGAGGGTATTGGGGGGAAGGTTATAGCTACAGAAAAGGGAGGGATCTATAGGCGGGGCTCTGCAGATATACTACTGGATCTAAGCACAGCTAATAATAATATCCTTATATCAGATGACCTGAAAACTGCAACTTTTACAAACAAGAAGCAGAATCGTCCAGTAACAGCAGAGAGATTCCAGCACCATCAAGTGTTAAGCAGCAGCAGTTTTTCCTCAGGGCAACATTTCTGGGATGTAGAGATCAGTGGACCAGTATTGTGGATGGTGGGAATGTGTTATCCCAGTATAGACAGGAAAGGTGATCAGTCATACCTGGGGGACAATGCGAAGTCCTGGTGTTTGTCTGGAGGGAAGGTATGTAATGATCATTATTTGGTAATATATGATGGTGAAGAGATCCAGTTACCTCACCAGATCTCCAGTGATAGATTCAGGATATGTCTGGATTATGAGGCCGGGGAGTTGTCCTTTTATGAGCTGAGTACCCCCGTCAAACACTTATACACCATAACTGCCACCTTCACAGAGCCCCTACATGCTGCATTAGGTGTATATGATGGTTATATTAAGATATTACAGGTAGCAGGAACTACAAGGAACCTGCAACACAGACGAATGTAAGATTTATCAAAACTGGTGTAAAAGAAAACTGTCTTGCCCATAGCAACCAATTAGATTCCACCTTTTATTTTCAAAAGGAGCACTGAAAAATGAAAGGTGGGATTTGATTGGCTTAGTTGCCCATAGCAACCAATTTATAAATTTCCCCCAGTTACTGTGGGAAAGTGGCCTTGACCTCATTTATCAAAACTGTCTAAGGGGTTGTTCACATATCAGTTATTTGATCAGTTATTTCCATCAGTTATTGTGAGCCAAAACCAGGTGTGGGTCAAAAACACAGAACAGGTGCAGATCTTTTCATTATACCTGATTTCTGTGGAGGCTCCACTCTTGATTTTGGCTCACAATAACTGATGGAAATAACTGATCAAATAACTGATATGTGAACAACCCCTTAGCTTTCCGTTCTTCTGTTCCATCAGAAGAAGCGAGAGAGAAAAAAATACTGTATCCTGTAAAAAAAACGGATCCTGTTGCATCAGTTATGCATAGGATTGAAACTGATCCATTTTTTAACAGGATCCAGTACACAAACGGCATCAGTTGTCATCCATTTAAGCCATTTCAGTCTGAGATCCATTTTTTAGATGGAAACAAAAGTACTGCATGCAAGACTATTTTCCCCCATCTAAAAAATGGATCTCAGACTGAAAAGGCTTAAATGGATGACAACTGATGCAACAGGATCCGTTTTTTTACTGGATCCTGTTTTTTTTCTCTCTCTCTTCTTCTGACGGATCAGAAGAACGGAAAGCTAAACGGTGATATGAATGCACCCTAGGTTGCCCATAGCAACCAATCAGAGCTCACCTTTCATTTTTACAGAACACTTTAAGAAATAAAAGGTGAGTTCTGTTTGGTTGTTGTTAGCAATTAAGACAGTTTTCCAGTTGGACAGTTTTGATTAATGAGCTCAAATGCATGTGTTGCTGCATTTTTATATCGTAATTGCCTGTGTTCTTTTAACAGATGAAACAACATTTTTTAACATGTTTAACTTGTAAAAACCACAATAAGGGAAAAAAGATGGCATTTTTGTAGCTTTATTGTGTCTATGCAATTTGTAAACCCAATCAGAAATTCAGGGCTCTATTCCTCTAGAAACAGCACTGCTTTTGTCTATGGGTTGTATCTGGTATTGCAGCTCATCTCCACTGAAATGAATTCTGTCCGCATCTTTTGAGGCCCCATTAAAGTCAATGGGTCCACATCCAAGCAGCAAAAAATGCGGCTCAGATGCAGAACCAAACTACTCGTGTGAATGAGCCCTAAGGGTTCAGCTGCAGAGCAATCTTGGTCACGTGACAGCAGTCTCGCCCAAGTATCGCAGTGTGACTACAGTATAGTAGTGCTAGCATAGAAATGAATTGGGTCATAGTGCGACTTGCACATGTGCCACAACAGCAACTCCAGAATCACAAAAAATCCAACACTGTTGGATTTTTTAGTGATTCTGGGGTCGAGGTTGCACCAAACCTGTAAATTGTGTTGTGGCCCATTCACTTCTTTACCCTACAATCTCACTACGATCAAGATCACTATGTAGTCGAAACCTTAGACAGAACTGAGAGCTGCTGGATGAATTTCTCCCCCCACCTGGTAGACACAGCAGGACCCGGTACTGAAAAACCTCTTTAGTAATCAGGACCATGGGTGTTTTTTACACATAAGAAATTTTTATTGCGAAAGAGATTTCATGATCAGTCATTTTTAGTTTTATTGTGATTTAGTTGTTGATTTATTGTTTTTATTGACTCTTATACAACTCTGTGTAATTTTGTCAATTATATCTTACAGTAAGGGTGTGCACAAATGTGCTGTTTTTTCTGTATTAAAAATGGCAGGAATGTACAGTATTTTACCTTTACAACAAAATATAGCCTATATAATACAGGCTCACCACTGCCATTACATTGTATGCTTCCTCATGTCTTATTGTCTGTACAATCACCTATAATCTGTTTTCCAGTTTAAAAAGATGAGAAACCAATAAAAAATATTGAACATGGAGTGCTTTAAAATTTCACTTATAAATTGTATTGCTGGCCTGGGAACCTACTGCCAGAAACTCCCCTGTCTATGGAGTGCGGTGATTTCCCTCCTCTAAACAGCACATGAGATCAGCCTTTAACTATTATTATCCCTGATCATTTTCAGATATTGTCCACCAAAATGTAACAATAGTCATACATTACTGAATCATATGCTAAAGTCACAAATACAGGTGCATATTAAGACACATGGTGGAATTTGCCATCATTTTTGTTTTCAATGAGAGGCAGAGCTGCAGTTCGACTGTGCCAAGAGGAGACATATCCCTTCTTAGTGTGTTGTGTGTAGGGCTGCAGCTATCAATTATTCTACTAATCAAGTATTCTACCGATTACGCCAATGATTAATCGTGTACTCTAATAAGAAAATACTAATTAAAATAACGTTTTATACAAAAACTCATCAGCCCCATGCCATGATCAGACCTTCCTGCCATCAGTCTCCCCCCCCCCATGCCATCAGTCCTCAGCACCATCAGCCCCTCTCGATGCCATCAGTCCCCCCATCAGTTCCACCCCAGTGCCATCAGTTTCCCCTCCTCTGTGCCATCAGTTCCCCCACTCCCCCTTTCTAGCAATCAGTGCCCAGCCGCAGCGCCAGTGAAATCAAATACTTACCTTTCCTACTAGGGGTGCCACTCCACAGCTCCTCCATCCTCTTCTACACGCGATGCACTGACCTGATAGTGTGTGCTTACGTGCACTACATCCTGAAGATGTGTGTATGTCAGGAGGACAGTGCAGCGTGGTGCCAGCCGGCAGGAGACCCCGGAGTGGTGAGTAATAGCAAGCGCTTCACTCACGCTCTGTAGTCACAAGGTACAAACGAATCCTCGATGAAAAAAATTTGCATTGAGGATTTTTGTCGAGTTAGGCTACTTTCACACTAATGTTTTCAATTCTGCTCTTGAGATCCGTCATAGAATCTCAATAGCGGAAGAAAACGCTTCAGTTTTGTCCCCATTCATTGTCAATGGGGGGACAAAACTGAGCTGAACTAAACGGAATGCACCAGAATGCATTCCATTCCGCTTGGTTGCGCTCCCATCACGGACAGAATAACACTGCAAGCAGCGTTTTTCTCTCCGCGAAGTGGTGCGGACAAAATGGATCTATCCTGAAACAATGACTGACACAATAGAAAACGGATCCATCCCCCATTGACTTTCAGTGGTGTTCATGATGGATCCGTCATGGCTATAAGACATAATACAATCGGATCTGTTCATGACGAATGCATGCGGTTGTATTATTGTAACGGAAGCATTTTTGCTGATCCATGACGGATCCGCAAAACACGCTAGTGTGAAAGTAGCCTAAGGGTGGGTTCACATCACCATTATGGATTCTGTTTTTGTTTTCCGTTATAACATGGTCATAATGGAAAATAATGGTATCCATAAGACGGAAGTCAAAACAGAAGCCTTTAAAAGGCACTGTATTCCGTTTGGTTTCCATCATAATAGAAGTCTATGGGACAGGACTTTTTTTTCCGTTCTGCATAACGGAGACCAGACGGATCCTTTATAATTACCATAGACTTCTATTATGACGGAAAGCAAAACGGAATGCCTCTTAAAGGCTTCCGTTTTGACTCCCGTCATAATACAAGTCTATGGGCAACATAACGGATCCATCTTGGTTTTCGTTATGCAGGAATAAACATCCTGGAAACCAGGATGGATCCGTTATGCTGCCTATAGACTTGTATTACTTGTATCCAGCAGCTCATCAGAGATTCAAATTTAGAAAACAGTGAATTTTTTCAAATTTTCGTTAACTTTTGGATTTTTTTATAACTAAAATTAAAACTTATCGACTCAAATTTACCATTAACTTGAAGTACAATGTGTCATGAGAAAACAATCTCAGAATCGCTTGGATAAGTAAAAGCGTTCCAAAGTTATTACCACATGAAGTGACATATGTCAGATTTGCAAAATTAGGCCTGGTCAGGAAGGGGGTAAATGGCCCAGATCTGAAGTGGTTAATAAATATATTAAAGAGAATAGGGCCCAGTACTGACCCCTGTTGTACCCCACTAGTGACAGTGACCCAATCTGAGTGCATAACGTTAATAATCACCCTCTGTTTTCTATCACTTAGCCAGTTACTTACCCACATACAGACATTCTCTCCCAGTCCAAGCATTCTCATTTTATATACTAACCTTTTATGAGGTACAGTGTCAAATGCTTTGGAGAAGTCCAGATATATGACATCCATTGATTCGCCACAGTCAAGTCTAGAACTTACCTCCTCATAGAAACTGAATAAATTAGTTTGACATGACCGATCCCTCATGAAGCCATGCTGATATGGAGTTAATTGCTTATTGTCATTGAGGTACTCCAAGATAGCATCTCTTAGAAAACCTTCAAACAGTTTACCCACGACAGATGTTAAACTTACCAGCCTATAGTTCCCAGGCTCTGTTTTTGGACCCTTTTTGAATATTGGCACCACATTTGCTATGTGCCAATCCTGTAGAACACTCCCTGTCAGTATAGAGTCCTTAAATATCAGAAATAAGGGTCTGGCGATGACATTGCTTAATTCTCTTAGGATACGGGGGTGTATGCCATCCGGTCCTGGCGATTTGTCTATTTTAATCTTTTTAAGACGCCGCTATACTTCTTCCTGGGTCAGACAGGGGACTTTTAATGGGGAATTTACTTTTATATTCTGCATTTCATCTGACAGTTTATTTTCCTCAGTGAATACAAAGGCTTCCGTTTTGACTTCCATCTTATAGATTCCATTATTTTCCATTTTTAACCATGTTATAACGGAAAACAATGATGGAATCCATGATGATGATGTGATTCGAGTTATTGTTTCAGCCCTAGTTGTGTGGACAGCTGCTGCCAGCAGGTCTCCGCTCACGGGTTAACTCCATTCAATGGAGCTAAACCAAGAATGCGTCCACGGTATGCAAAGTGAACAACCATGGCAGGTCCTTCCATAGTATATGCTGTCAAAATCCGAAGTGTGATGGGCCCCTTATTAAAAAGTGTGCTAGAGTAAGATGCACAGGCCTCTTAATAAATTTAAAGACAGAAATAATAAATCTATGCATGCTATGAGCTAGTGTAGATCTGAACTAAAATGTACTTCAGTTTCAGGCAGAAATATAGTAATTCTGACCTGCTACTAAACCCACCACTTTTCTCTCCACATTTGAAAATTGTCGACAAGATCAAAAACTCACAAATTATACCTCATTTATGATGTTCAGCAAAAGTGGCTTAAATACTCTAATAACTCTGCCTCATCACAGAGTTTGTTAGTCAGTTTCTTATCCTTAGAGATGTTCAGCGCCTTACTGGATTCAGCTCCTTTTTGGTTTGTCATCAGTTGTTGAAAAGCTGGCAGAAAAGTGACAATGGTAACGGTATCTACTTTTGTAAACAGGGCCAAAAATGACCACAAAATATCACTTTTGTTGAATGTAGGTATGAATGTGAAGCTAATAATTTCATGAAATGAATGACAATATACTAAAGGGGTTTTCCAAGTTACTTTTTTAAATTTTATAAAAAGGAGCCTGGTAAGATTAAAAAAACCTACCTTCCTGTGCTCCCTCTGATCCAGCTGCACACCTTTGTCCTTTTCTCTGGCTGCAGGCAGGGATGTTTTGTTGCTCATTGGTCGGACATATCTGAAGCAGGTATCCAATATCTTAGTCTTGTGTTGTTTGCTCAGTGGTCTCCTCCATACACCATTGGGGCCAGTCATTGGCTACAGGCATATATACGGTGAAGCAAGAATTCCCTTAGTGTGCAGCCATACAGTATCATGTTTCTATGTATGGTGTTAGACAGAATACCCACCAACCACCAGTCTTTACATGGAAGAAACATATGTGCCATTAGAGAAATCCAGGAGTCAACTACAAATAACCCCTTCATCCTCCTCATCCATAACAAACTTTTATTTTGTCAGTCAAACATGTCCTATTACAAACCTCAATTATTTGGTGGATTTAAGAAAAATGTCCCCCCGAAGCCCTCATTCTTGGGACACATAGGTTCATTGGCTTCCTATAAAAATAAAAACAAAATTCTAGCACATATGAGACTGACAGAGAAATAAATAGGAGTAACTTATATAGTATAAAAATCTATAAGGGCGTGCATGTGTGTGTGTGTATAGACAGTGTTTAGCCATAATATTAAGACTACTGAAGGGTCAAGCAAATACTATTATCTTGTGACAAAGACACCCATCAAAAAGTGGTAAATATTAGGTAGTAAGTGCACAGTCAGTCACAGTTCTTGATGCTTATGTGTTGGAAGGACTGCAAGGATCTGAACCACAATGGCTAAACAACTGGGTAAGAGCATCCCCAAAATGGCAGGTCTTGGAGGCTGTTCTAGATAATGCAGTGATTATTAACTACCAAAAAGGGTTACAAGGAAGCACAGCTGGTGAACTGACAAGAGGTAATGAGTGTGTAAGGTGTACTGGTGACAAACCGGCTTAGGTACACTGCAATTAATTCTTTCTTTACTGAAAATGTTTGAGAAGATGCATTTAGACTGTGACAACTCAAAAAACTTGCACTAGCAACAGTCTCTATAATAATAGTGGCAGGAACCGACTTGTGTTTGAGCCACTCTGTGTAGTCTATATAACAATAAATGTCTCTTTGACATTACCAGAACTGAATTATAATGAAACCATTCTGTCTTTTGGACAGTCCACAGCAATGATTTGAGCACCTTGCAATATTTACTGCCTGTATACCAGGTGTCCTGTGTTACTTCACTGGGCTGCTTAATTGTGTGGATGCTGTATCTCCCATGGACATGTCAGCTCTGCTTGTATCTCAGGGCTCCAGGATCCAGTTGGTTGCAAGGATAGCTCATGTATTGTTGGGTGCTATTATACACACACTGTTGTGGGACCACAAGACTATCTCAACTCTTCCAGTGGCCGTTCACCTGTGCTCATGTCACAAGTGTACTACAACACTGTGGCAAGAATCACTTCTGAGTCAAGCAAAGACTGCTTGAACCACAGGGCAAATGGTGCACATGAACAAGACACCTAGGCAGTAGACCTCCTGGTGGCAGCTCCATTTTTAACCATATTCTCATTCTCTAGAAGCAAATACAATGTAAAAATTTAAGCAGGGGACATTACTTACCCCCACTGAGAAAATCTGTGTATTGACAACAACAGGAAGTTTGGCCTGAAAGATGCACCTGTCACTGACATGCTTAGAGTGGTAAACCCATCATTTTTATGCAGAGAGCAGGACCAGCAGCTGGAGATGTAAGAACTGACTACTGTGGAGTGGTGAGATCCATGCTGATTTACCAGTGCATCTTTAGTGATTCCCATTATGTTAAGTTCCCTAGAGTATTCAGCAGCTCCAAGGCCATTTGTTTTTAGTTCTTAACCCTTTAGAACTGATGGAATGGAAAGTTCTCCATTTATTATTTTGTATATAAATTCTAGCAGTTGGGGGGGAACATCATCTCTGACCCCAGGAGTGTAACAGTCACACACCGGTATATCTGTCTGATAGAAGGTTTGATTGATGCTGAGTGACAAAACCCATCCATATGCAGAAGAAGCACAGAGGGCCTTGTATACAGAACCTCTATCTCTTTTGCTTATATGCTTATGTAATATAGTGCTCCCATCCCTCAGCAGCATACATCTCCCGACTGAGGGGTAAAGAGCAGGATGTGTTCTGCACATAGACCCCCAGACCACAGTGCAATGCCTTCTAATTAGTTGTTGTGTCCTAGGTTGGCCGAGGACGCAGAGGCAAAGCGTTTGGCAGGGCTCTGAAAGGGGCTGGGTTATCAAAGGAGAAAGGGGGATAGCAGAGATTAAGCCAACAGCTATACTATTTAGATTGACTGCCGGTACAAACACAGTGCAGTATCCAGACCACAGAGACAACTGGAAAGTATGAACCGCACAGCATAGTGGAAGAAGCAACAATAAGGGAAGGATAAATGACTAAACACCTACACCTGAAGTGGGAGGGTGTGGTGAATGCCAGCGACAACAAATAACCAAAAGGAAAACATGTCAGATCAAACCACGTGTTGCCAGCCTCACTGACCTCCTGCTACCTGCCACAGGAATGTCAGTACGTCCTGGCACCTCCGTGACAACTGGTGACTGGCTCATACAGTTTTATATGTACTCCCCTATTGTGTTAAGATGGCTGCACCCAGGCATGGGATTCAGCCATTTCCTTCAGGTTCTCTAGATCCGGTTGTTAAAATTACAGTGGCAGGTGGAGATGAGAGCTTCCATTCCATAGTTTAGCTCCTTAGGCTTTTTAAAAGTTGGGTGGTATGTGTGTGTGGTGTATATATTATGTATTTATGTATGTGTACCATGTATATGGTGTATGTACATGTAAACACGAGTCGTGATGCCACATGTCCTTCTTTGAGTAGGGAACCTGAGTAGGAAAATTTTAATTCCACCCCTGGCTGGTCCATTTTACAAATCAAGCACTTGTTACCTTTTGTGTCACTCCTAGGGTCCTTACTCCTCTTGTTTTAATTGTTGACCGTTGTTGAATCGTTTTGCTGCTGTGTAATGTATGATTTTGTTTGTACGTGAACCCCCTAAGTGTAAGGCACTGCAGAATATATTGGCGTTATATAAATAAACATTATTATTATTGATATGCCATAAATGTCATGAATATCACTTTAATCCAACACCATCAACACAAGACGAAACATAAATGGAACATAGAAACACCCAGATGTATACTAGCACTATACAAAAAACTGTTTTACCAATAATATTGCTGATATTCTTGTCCTGTATCTGTTCGATAGTTGCTGACAGTCCTGAATTTACAGAAACTGCCCCAGCAAATGCATGCTATCTTGTGCTCAAAGTCTACGGGGCTTACATTAGTTGTACCCATACAGTAAGTGGGCAGTCCTGGTGTGCAGTTCCTCTGGCAGGGCTTACATGCCCCAAACTTACAAACTACTGTAAAATGTTGGTAAGCAAGCAGTTTTACAATTGCCCTAAAAGCTTTAAAACAGCAATCTGTAGTATTTAGTCTATCTGCTCTCTTTAGTGGGTAAGAGGTAGATAATTTTGCTTAGGTGTTGGCAAATAAGCCCTGTCACATCACCATTATTTTCTGCCCTCTGACCTCTCATTCCCTACCTTAGCAGCTCTATCTATCTAATATGTCATATCTGTCCACCTCCCTCAGATCTATCTATCTATCTATCTATCTATCTATCTATCTATCTAGAAAAAAAAGAAAGTAAAGCAGCACTCAAAAGCAAAGGGGTGCAATCCCTTCAATAGGACCAGGAACCAAAGTCCACTTGATAGATAAATGCAAAAAGAAGGCAGCACTCCAAAATAACGTGAAAAAAGTTATTTTGGAGTGACGCCTTCTTTTTGCATCTATCTATCTATATCTATCTATCTATCTATCTATCTATCTGGCAGTCAGTCTGTAGGTCTGTCTTGTATCTATAATTCTGCATGTTCATCAATTTTGCGATTGCTGTGAGTCCTTATAGAATTACCTCCCCTATAAAATGGACTTGTTTAATGACTCTCCTTAGGTACTAAAATAAATTCAACTAATTATCATAAAAATGAAAAATAACCCAATATCTGTCAGCTCTAGCTAAGCGATAGAGATGTTATCATATATATAACAATTGGAAAATACATCTTTGCATGCACAGTTCTTCCCGTACAGGCTTTTCTCAACATTTAAGGAAATAGATATGCCAAGCTATTGTAATGTGCATATAATCTCTTGGTTAATAGAGAACAAATATACCAGATTATTTTCAGTGCAACCTCAATGTTTGTGCAACATTTGAAGGGACGCTTGCTGAACATTTACGTATTTTCCTGATGAAATACGGCGAGAGAGGCTGTGTAATTAGCAAATTAATTATCTCTCTGTAACGAAGATTTAATAGTTTCTGGAGCTGACACATCAACAATGTTTTGTCATCTCAGGTTGCTAGTGGTGAAATTATCATTGCATTGGTATTCAAAGGAATTAAAGAAGGAAGATCAAGCCAGAAACATTAGGAAAAGAAGGACCCACATACACAAGAACAAGATAAGTGTTTTTGTTCTTAAATAGAACACAGCACCTGAGCAGAATTTCAATGAATATCAGATAAAGCTCTGGTGCAGGCTGCTTGGAACAAGCTATTTAATCTGTAATCAGTGCTAATATTCTCCAAAAAAGAATGCTTGGCATTCCAGCCAGGGTAACTCACAGCTGTAGTGCCGAGATACAAGACAAGATGTGTCTGTGGGAGACGTTACTTGGATGGAGGCCTAGGCATTTTTCCTGCTACTATTATCATAACTATAAAATAACAGGAGTCCTAATGAGGGTGATTTGGGGGTGTTCAGAGAGATTTTAATGGAAATTGATTTGTAAGAAAAACAGATTTATAGAATGTGACAACAGATAAGACCCACATGTCTCATCCAGATTGCCCTTTTGCGAACAGCTGTAGAATCAGCTTGTTTCATCCCTTGTATCTTGCTTTTTGCACAGTCTGTTCTCTGTTATTTGGAATTGCACCTCAATGTTAGTTGCCGCCTCTGGTGTAATCTGATTTACAAATAATCACCAAAGCTGGAACATGATGCTTTGTTTTCTAGCAAATAATACAACACTTGGTTGTCTTTCTGTCAACGCAGGGGCCAAACAGTTCAGAAAGGTTATTGGTGGTAAATATTAGGGGAGGAAAATTGCTCCAAAGCTATTGTTGAATGATGATGAGTGGGTTTGTATGCTGAGCAGCAGCGCTTTGTTAGTGGCAATAATCTACATGCCACATGTCTCCTAGTGTATAGAGGTCTCCTTTGAATCAGCCAGACTGACAGCCAGTAGAAGGTGAGGGACCTGAAGTACTCCTCGCTGGAACTGCTACTGAACGACATCAGAGGACGCTCCTGCCTCCTGTAGGCCAAGCTGTCTGCCGTGGTTGAGCTCCACTGCTCTCTTCTGCTAGAAGTCGGGTCCGGGTGGTGGTCACACTGGTGAGCGCTGCAGCCACTTGCGCCTTCACTTTTCCGGATACTCTTGTGGGGACAGCAGGGGTAAGGACTTCTGGCTGCAGCGGTTCAGGCAAGGCTCTCCTGGCTGCTGCTGACTTAATTTTCCAGGGTAGTTGGTACTGGATCACCGTGGACTGGAAAGTAAACAATGATGTTGTCAGCTGACCCAGCTAAAAGGACTGTGATGGTGGTGGTGGTGGCAATCCAGGGATCAGAGGCTGTGGCTTCTTCCTGAAACAGAGGGTGCCATCTGGTGACTCCTGTAGGCAGCGCTCGCGTCCTGCGCCTGGTGGTTCCTCTGGCCAAACATCTGGTGCTGATGCAGGTACCAGGGGCTTAGATAATAAGGTAACCCTGGTAGCAAAGGGGCCTTTCAGGGATGCCATGGGGGTATATTCCACATGATCCCCCACGTATAGGCTGTGACGGGGTTGGGGCAGGTATGGCCGTTTCACTGACCTGCGGCCCACAAAGTACTCCTTGCCATCCTCATCGTCCGCAAGGAAGTCACAGCCTCGCTCCACTGAAAACCATAGGATGGTTCAGCTCCACTGTAGGGTCTCCCGGCCTCGGATGGTCCAGTACTTAGATGACCCAGTCCTACACCGCATTCTTGTAGTCCCATAGGGTATGGGCGTGGGCCGTCACTGATGCAGGCACGATAGGATTCTGCCGCATGGAAGGTGTTATTGTTGTTGTTGTTCTCCTCTTGGGTGGCGGAGTGGACGCTCCAGCCACCTCCACCACACCAGCCGGCACCACGAACATCAAGTCAGCACCCGGTGGGATTCTCTTGGCCAATTGTGACACTCTGATGTCCTGTGAACAGGACGGTGGTTCGGGTAACTCCCTACCAAACACCATCTCTAACCACTTTGGTCGCAATTGCTTCACCATGCTAGTGTATCTTGTTCACCGCTGGCTTGAACTGGAGAGGAGGGCGGAGTAATGAAGGAGGAGTCTTCACTCCCTATATACGTGCAAATAGTTGATTCCCGGTGGGCCGGGCTGGTTTTTCCCGATTCTGAGGGGGGGCGTACCTTCGCTCATGTCTAGTTTTCAGGTTCTAGAATTTAAGCTAGCCGTATTCATTAAATAGCTGTTGGCAGGGTTGCATCTAGCCTTTCTGCTGCCTGAGGCAAAAACTGAAATGACACCCCTATGCTAAATTCTCAACCTAACCCCTTCCCTCTAGTCTTACTGTTAAAGGCATACCTGCAAAACATTACATATAGTGCTACAAACATACTGGTTAATATAGCGATACAGTTGAATATGCAGAGATGAATGCTACCACAATGAAAGCACTCAATGCCCAAGGCCTTTCCGCTGCCCCCCACTTGTCCCTACCTGGTGCATCACCTCACCTCATTAGCGGTGCACCCTTGGCCGTTGGCCATCAACTATCTCCTCAAAATACCCCATAGACATGCATGCTCAGCTCAGCAAGTGTCATGAATGGACGGAGGGAGAAAGTCTCTGCAGGCCATGTTTAAATAAGTTGTTTTAAATAAAACAGCTCAATTCTCCTCTCCCCCAATGTTTGCTGCTGGGGAAGAGCTGGAAGGAATCCATTAGATGGCCTGCCAGTCTCACTAGAACTGGTGGGCTTTAACAACATCTATGGTATCTAATGTGTATGGCCATGTTCACATCTGCATTAGAAATTCATTTTTTTTTCCGATTTTATCACAAGGAATGGAATTGTAGCTGTGACCCTAATGACATATAATAGTCTGTCAGACGTCATCATAGTTTCCCTAGTTTACATGTAAAAACCGAATTGCATGTAGAACATCTGCAACAGAAGTTTCAATGCAGAATTGAAAATGGCCCACATTTACTAATGTGAGTACACCTGTTCTGACGTAAACTGTGCCAAACTCTGGTGCAATTTGGCATATCTAGGCTATTGATCTGCCCCTATCCTGAAAATAGGTGCGGTGCAACAGAAAAGGAGCGTGACTTACAGAAAAGGCCAAATTTGCGACACAATTCTGGCAAAAAATTCTGTCTCAAACTAAGCCAACCAATAGCTGGTATAGAGTTACAGAACATTGCATATCCATGCACCAAATTTATCATCCGGTCTAAGACACTGTGATAAATCTGGGGTAGGTTTAAACAGTCTGTGTAAGTCTATGCCATTTATAGTATTTATAAATCCCGATTGGTTTGTCCTTGCTATGTATTGCCCTGTATACAGTAGACTGACATGTATGTATTTGCACCTTTCCAGATATTTCCTCTTACTGAGCATTTTCACACCAAATATAAAATAAAGAAAGTACCAAACTTGACATCAAGGCATTTATCATTTTGAGCCAGGAGCTATTTAGGCAGGGAGCTGAGTTTCCTTAAAGAGACTTGGAGACGTCCTGGAAATGTTCAAGGATATGGACACTTATTGGCAATGCACCAGGGGAAATGAATGTGCAAGGAGGTATCTCCTAAGAAAGAGAACCATCTTGCTAGCACCACCTTGTGGAAATGGCTCCATATGAGTCAAGATACAACTTTCTAACAAGCATTGGGAATTGGCAAGGGAATTTAGCCAAGCCAGATATCCATCCATATACAGTTGTTTTGGGGTACTTGGCCCTCCTCAGTATGGAGTATGTTTAAAGTCATACCATATGATAGGAAACAATCTTGGAATTTTGTTCAAAGGTCCATTCTCCACTGTAGAATACAATGTCTTATCCCTGGTTCATCCATTGGTTTTTTTTTGCTTTTACAGGTTTACATGTAGTGTGTTTAGTTTGTCCTGCTGATAATCAGCAAGTGACAAATGGTGCTTGCTAATGACTCTTAGAGCACCTTGTTGTGATGTACTGAAGCGAGATGAAAGCATGTTTGTTGCATCTGTATATCGGGTTCTCAATTGGCAAGAATAATACGCCACTAACTCCATTAGTGATTTCAAGTCTGCAGAAAACACGTCCTAAGATTAGAGAAATGGGGAAATAAATGATATGAGTAATGAAAGGGTTGGTAACAAGAAGGGAGGGTGAATTTTACTGAGTATTGGATGTCTATAAGTTCATAATGCAACAGAAGTATTTACTGACTGAAAAACACACATGCATGTAAAACAGGAGAAAAACAGATCTGAAACATTTGAATTCGAATGTTTCAAATCTGTTTTTCTCGTGTTTTACATGCATGTGTTTTTCAACTAAAGAAGACAGTGAAAGGAGCTAAACCTTTACATTAATGTTGAGAGAATCAAAGTCAAAAATATTGAATTAGATCCAAATTTCAGGAAAAACTTGATTCGCCTTGATATGAATTTCCTCTCGCTTCGTTGTAATGAATCAGTTTTTTCCTAAAATGGCGGCTACACGTGTTGCAAAGTGAAAGTAAGAAGTCTGGGAACAAGATATGACCCATAATGTCATGCAGCCAGCCAATCAGCCCTATAAAAGCCTCATCCCGACTGAGTGTCGCCATTTTACTGTGAACTTGGCATAGGGAGAGACGTGGCAAGTGCTAGGGACATTGGTTTAGCAAACTTTTAAATATAGAATTTTGGATAGGGACAGTGCAGGGGCAATATAGGGAGATTGTATACTTTATTCGCACTCTCCATGTCCTTACTTTGTTCCACTAAAGAGTCATTGGGACTAAAGACTGTTGTATGTTTTTTTTTTTGTTAGCTAGGAATGTTGGTGGCCTGCACGATGATATGCACATCCATATATGTGACCTGCCTGTCATTCTGACACACTGTAACTGTTTTGCTCCCAGAAAGGACTAGCTATGATGTTGCTACACTGCACAATGTGCCCATAGTTAGTTGGCAAAACACAATTGGCAATTGCCTTGTATCAACCCAGCTTTATACTTTTAACACTTCGCAAACAGTTGCTGTATCATGTATTGACAATAATAATGCATATGTCACAGTCCATTATGTTAATTGAAAATAAAAAGTTGACCATACCAGTAACAGAATGTTGCATGTGGAGCATCCTGCTCCATGAGTCCCATATAATGCAAAGTGCAAAAATACATGCATTTATTGTGTAAGCTCATGGTAATTATAGGCCATATATTAAGGCCACCACTAGATGGGGCTAGTGTCACCCTCTATATAAGTTTAAGCCAGTCTAAGCCAGTTCATTTCAGTCTAAGCTAGTCTGTGAGAGACAAAACAACTAGGAAGCATGTCAAGATATGAAGCTGATATTTTAGCTCATCCTGGTCCTGGATCCACCCCCGATAGAGTCATAACATCTTAAAAGCATACCAGATGCTAGTGAGGTGTACAGAAAGATCTGTAGAGGTGAGCAGTGGAGATGAGCGAGCATGCTCGGCAGAGCGTACTCGGGAGCAATTTTCGAGTAGCAGCGTACGCATTTTATAATCTGTACGCTAATGCATACGCATTTTATAATCTGTACACTAATGCGTACGCATCTTATAAATTTGTACGCTAATGCGTACAAATTGCAAGATGCGTACGCATTAGCGTACAAATTAGAAGATGCGTACGCTACTACTCGAAAATTGCTCCCGAGTACGCTTGCCGAGCATGCTCGCTCATCTCTAGTGAGCAGTCTTACAAAGGGCTTATTTGACTCTACAGCAACCATATTCAGGGGAAGCATCTGGTGCGTGAGCATGTGCCACACAGTTTGGCCTACCTGTGTATACCTCCAAATCCCAAGGTGGAAAGGTAGATGAGCAACCAGCAAAGAATATAGCAGAAGTGTTTTCCTGCCATGGAGTGGAACACCCTTGTTGTTTGCGAGAATATTGCTTAAAGTGAAGTATTACATCCCACATTTGCAAGTTAAAATATAGATCAGTTAATAAAGTACAAAGGAAGAAAGATTCAAATGGCAAAATAGATAAATTCAGGATGGCACTGCCCAGTCCTCACACATATGTGGAAGCCTGAATCGGGCTATAGTATAACAATGGTGCTCTGCTTCTTGCAAATAAACAAGTGTCCAATATAGGTAATCCAGGAGAATAGAATTAATATAAGGCGCCTTATATAAGGCGGCCTGGTGAGTGCCGCCTTATATTCATTCTATTCTACTAGAAAGGAAGAAAGATTGCTTCATCTACTCTAAAAAGACAGCTTATTGTCCTATGATTACCTGTGCAGCCGTGAGAACTTTAGCATCTAGGGTTCTGCATTTCTGTGTAACATCAGTCGGTCCATTACAGGTAAGACCTGTCCTGAATTGTTTGCCTTTGAATACAAACCATTTTGCTGCACAACTGTCTCCTCTTCATTGCATCCTGCACTTCATTTAAATCGGTGTGCCCTTCCCGTCACTGCAGCCCGGCCAACAGAGCTTCAGAATTTTGAGAACGACTATTGCACTCATCCGGCCACTCATGCATACCCCTGTGACATGGGAATAACTACCAGGGCAGCAGACATAGCAGGGGCTCAACAAATCAAGGGGGGCCATTTCCACTCATATGGTACAGCTAATGAATACATTTGATGATGAATATTGAGCATAGCCTAATTATAAGTTTGACAAAGTAGCCGTATACTCCTTTTGTTTGCATTATCCCTTCACTGCAGCATTGATTTTTACATTATTCCTGGTCTGTGATGTCTATGATGTCACAGTGTACACGCTTATTTGGTTTATTTTAGTACTGTGACATCACTGTGTTTATTACTCCATGATGTAAAATCCTATACTGCGACATCACTGCTTATTATTCCGGTGAATATTATCAGGTGACATAACTGTATATAATCTTTATAAAAACACACAAAAATATCAATTATAAACCATCTCTTAGGGCTCGTTCACATCAGCGTTATGCTTTCCTTTTGTGTTTTCCGTTATAACATGGTTATAACGGAAAATAACGGAAACCATAAGACGGAAGTCAAAACGGAAGCCTTTAGAGGCATTCCGTTTTGATCCGTCATAATAGAAGCCTATGAGAATCATAACGGATCCATTTGGTTCCCGTTATGCAAGACGGAAAACAAAGTCCTGTCGACAGGACTTTTTTTTCCGTTCTGCATAACGGAACTCAGACGGATCCGTTATGATTCTCATAGGCTTCTATTATGACGGATCAAAACGGAATGCCTCTAAAGGCTTCCGTTTTGACTTCCGTCTTATGGTTTCCGTTATTTTCCGTTATAACCATGTTATAACGGAAAACACAAACGGAAAGCATAACGCTGATGTGAACGAGCCCTTAATTGGCTTCTGTTGAGATTCCACACATCCAATATTCCCCTATACGAATAGTGCAGTTGGTTTGTGATATAAATCACTCCTATCTTCTTTTCTCTAAGGGTCTGTTACTTCCATAGTCCAGCTGTGGTAAAAGCTCCAATGACTTGGCTCAATCCTGGAGTCCTTAATAATAATAATAATAATAATAATAATAATAATAATAATAATAATTATAATAATAATAATAATTATTTATATAGTGCCACCATATTCCGCAGTGCTTTACAAATTCATAGGGTTCAGGTACAAACAAAAGTAACTGTCTAATATACAACTGAAACACAAAGAGTCAGGGCCCTGCTCGCAAGAGCTTACAATCTATGAGGAATTGGGGGTGACTAGTGATGAGCGAGCCAAAGCGGCAAGATTCGGGATTCGCTCGAATATTGCCCGCTTCGGCTCGGCTCAGCTCGGCATCACGAGGCAGCGCGGACTCGTGACTATCCGTGCGTCACTGCCCGCGTGAAATGCCCGTTTTTTTCAGCCAATCAGCAGCAAAGGTAAGCCTGTTGGAACGCCTGCTGTGATGTAACAGCCCCTATGTCTCCCCAGCACTGATTGGCTGGCAATGACATGTGACCGAAATTGACCTATGGTAGGGAGTCTAGGATCTGCAGCCTCAGCCTCATTCTGCATTGGGAAGGGGATCAGACAAGACATAGGAGAGTTAGCTCGTGTAGTGTGTGCAGCAGGCAGTTAGAACTTAGGAGTTAGGAAGCAAGAAAAGTCTTTTTAAAGACTATCTTTACTCTGAAAAACAGTATATACTATCAGCCTGTATTCTGTGTAGGAAAAGAAAGCCACAACAGTCTGTTAAAAAGCAATTGATTCTCTGAAGGAAACTACAGTGTATGCTGTCAGCCTTTGTGTGCAGAGCTGGTACATAGGCACAAACTATACATATCTTAAACCATACCTCCCAACTTTTGAAAATTGCAAAGAGGGACAATGTGTGCGGTGCACATCACGGCAGTTTTTTTCATACTAGGCCCCACCTCTAACTCCACCCAAAGCATAATTACTGGAGCCCCTGAGGCAATATTTTTTTCAATGTCCATATAAATATTAACACATAAATCATCAGATTATAGATATTTTAAGGTACAAATTGCACCAAATAATGAAGTTCTGGTCTAATATACAGGTAGAAACCATACAAACATTTTAGTAAGGAGCAATTTAGTAAATTTATTAATGCACATTTATGCATTAATTCCCCAGGTCAAAAAGAGGGACATTTAAGGATCAAAGAGGGACAGAGGGACTTGGGTCAAAAAGAGGGGCTGTCCCTCCAAAAGAGGGACACTTGGGAGTTATGCTTAAACAGATATATTCCTGTGCATGATAGGATAGGTCTGAAAAGAATTACAGCAAAATATCTTTCTATATAGTGCGTTTATTCTGAGTGAGCTCAGCTGTCATAGACGGTACATCTCATCAGGGTGCCATATACCTAACAGCGTATAGATACCGTATTGCTCTGTGGTTTTGCGTTTAAGTTGTGCAAAGTGCGCATATTTTTTGGGGGGGATAGGTCTGAAAAGAATTACAGCAAAATATCTTTCTATATAGTGCGTTTATTCTGAGTGAGCTCAGCTGTCATAGACGGTACATCTCATCAGGGTGCCATATACCTAACAGCGTATAGATACCGTATTGCTCTGTGGTTTTGCGTTTAAGTTGTGCAAAGTGCGCATATTTTTTTTTGGATAGGTCTGAAAAGAATTGCACCAGCATATTTAACTATATAGTGCATTTAATCTGAGTGAGCTCAACTGTCATAGACGGTGCTGTGAATACGAATACATCTCATCAGGGTGCCATATACCGAACAGCGTATAGATACCGTATTGCTCTGTGGTTTTGCGTTTAAGTTGTGCAAAGTGCGCAATTTTTTTTTTTTTGGGATAGGTCTGAAAAGAATTGCAGCAAAATATATTTCTATATAGTACGTTTATTCTGACTGAGCTTTCATAGACGATACATCTCATCAGGGTGCCATATACCTAACAGCGTATAGTTACCGTATTGATCTGTGGTTTTGCGTTTCAGTTGCGCAAAGTGCGTATAATAAATTTTTTGGATAGGTCTGAAAAGAATTGCAGCAAAATATATTTCTATATAGTACGTTTATTCTGACTGAGCTTTCATAGACGGTACATCTCATCAGGGTGCCATATACCTAACAGCGTATAGTTACCGTATTGATCTGTGGTTTTGCGTTTCAGTTGCGCAAAGTGTGTATAATAAATTTAATAATAATATAATAAATACAATAAATATAATAAATACCCCCAGTTGAGTGAGTTGCTCACCAAGGTGCGGCGCATATGCGCCCATTTTCGCAAGTCCACCACCGATGCCGCGACCCTCAGGACTGTGCAAGGGCGGCTACAACTCCCTGTTTACCGGCTGCTGTGTGACGTTTCCACGCGTTGGAATTCGACATTACACATGCTAGCCAGGGTGTACCAACAACGCAGGGCAGTTGTAGACTGCCAGCTGATCCCCCAAGGTGGTAGTCAGGCCAGTCAGCTTCCTCATGTCTATGCTGAGGAGTGGACGTGGATGGCTGGCATCTGCCAGGTCTTAGGTCCCTTTGAGGAGGCAACAGAGATGGTTAGTGGTGATGCACACATCATCAGTGTCACCATCCCTCTGTTGTGCCTCATCCAGAACTCCTTGCGGAACCTAAGATCTGAGGATTCAGCAGTGTCACAGGAGGTGGGGGAAGACAGTGACATTGAGAGCACCCTGTTGTCAGTTTCGCAGCGCGGAACTGAGGAGGAGGAGGCGGCTGAGGAGGAGGAAGAAACTCTTGGGCACCATGCATCGGGGGTGATTCCATGCTACCTGTTGAGCGGGTATGGGCTGAGGAGGATGAATTGGGGTTGGAGGAAGGGGGGGAGGAGGAGATGGAGAGTCCGCTAAGTGAGGAGGCTGAAGGCTTGCGTGTTGGCACAGTAGGGCACATGGCACAATTTATGCTTGGCTGTCTTTGTGGTGATCCCTGGGTCAAGAGGATACTGTCCACCAATGACTATTGGGTGTACACCCTCCTTGACCCACGCTACAAGGACAACTTTGCCCAACTAATACCCGTGGAGGAAAGGAGCACCAGAGTCACTTTCTACCACAAGGCCCTGGTTCAGAAACTGCTACAGGCCTTTCCAGACCAGTCGAGCAACAGGGGGCGGACTGCAGTGGCCTAAGTTGGAGAGGAGAGGAGGGGGAAAGTCAGTGTAGGCGCCAAGGGCAGGGGTACACTATTCCATGCTTTTGCCAAGTTTCTTAAACCCCAGCAAGACACTGCGACACAGCCACAGGGCAGGCAGAGCAGGGCGGAACAGTACCGCAAGATGGTGAGGGAGTATGTCGCGGACCAGACCAACGTCCTGACCGATAACTCCACGCCATATAATTACTGGCTGGCCAAGCTGGACAGGTGGCCAGAACTTGCGCAGTACGCTCTTGAGGTGCTTGCCTGCCCAGCTGCAAGTGTACTGTCTGAAAGGGTTTTTAGTGCCGCCGGGGGGTATCATTACGGACAAACGGACGTGCCTGTCCACCGACAACGCTGACATCCTCACGTTCATCAAGATGAACAGGTCATGGATATCCCCCCAGTTCTCATCCCCACCTCAGGCTACCTCCTAAATTGCTCACTTTCCTCCTCCTCCTCTTCATCTGAGTTGCATATGCAACAATTTTTCTGGAAACTCATCCGTCTTTCTACTAACAATTTTTCAGGAAAGTCATACGTCTTTCTAATAACAAATTTTTAGTAAAGTCATCCGTCTTTCTAATAACAAATTTTCAGTAAAGTCATCCGTCTTTCTAATAACAATTTTTCTGGGAAGTCATACGTCTTTCTAATAACAATTTTTCTGGGAAGTCATCCGTCTTTCTAATAACAAATTTTCAGTAAAGTCATCCGTCTTTCTAATAACAATTTTTCTGGGAAGTCATACGTCTTTCTAATAACAAATTTTCAGTAAAGTCATCCGTCTTTCTAATAACAATTTTTCTGGGAATTCATACGTCTTTCTAATAACAATTTTTCTGGGAAGTCATCCGTCTTTCTAATTACTGAAAATTTGTTATTAGAAAGACGGATGACTTCCCAGAAAAATTGTTATTAGAAAGACGGATGACTTTACTGAAAATTTGTTAAGTCATCCGTCTTTCTAATAACAATTTTTCTGGGAAGTCATCCGTCTTTCTAATAACAATTTTTCTGGGAAGTCATCCGTCTTTCTAATAACAATTTTTCTGGGAAGTCATCCGTCTTTCTAATAACAAATTTTCAGTAAAGTCATCCGTCTTTCTAATAATTTTTCTGGGAAGTCATCCGTCTTTCTAATAACAATTTTTCTGGGAAGTCATCCGTCTTTCTAATAACAAATTTTCAGTAAAGTCATCCGTCTTTCTAATAACAATTTTTCTGGGAAGTCATCCGTCTTTCTAATAACAATTTTTCAGGAGTCATGCGGCTTTGTAACCAAATTTTTTAGGAAAGGCCATGGGGTTCTATACACACAGTGCTGATGGAAGCCCATCAGCCTTTCTAAACACAATGCCCACTGCCTCTCCCAAGCGGTTGTGGTGCTGATGTTGCCTCACACTTAAAATTGATCTGTTCCGCTCTCTTCCTCGGGCTGTCTGCGGAGAAGGCGGACGCTCCAAACCGGTTTCATGGCGGCTCTCCGGCCCCTCATTAAGCCCAGGATAGTCAAGAAGCGGACGAAGAAGTTCATCCCCCACCAATCAGACAGTTATGTAAAGATTAAGCGTAACTGGCGTAAACCCAGAGGTATTGACAACAGAGCCCGCAGGAGGTTCAAAGGGCAGATCCTGATGCAGGGGCGTAACTATAGGGAAAGCAGGGGAAGCGGCTGCTTTGGGACCCAGACCCACAAGGGGCCCCTTCAGGAGGAAGACTAAAACATTTTACTGTCAGGGGCCCCTAAACAGTATTATACAATAACGTTATATACACTGACACTCTAGGAAACAGACTGAGCAGCTGCCAGGCCTTGTCTGAGAGAGAGCAACCTTGACTAGGCACAAGAATGAGGGTTGCATGTAAGTTGGGGGTTGTGAAGAAGTTGCTGTGGGGGCCCCGTTCAAAGATTTGCTGTGGGACCCAGCTAGTTGTAGTTACGCCACTGTCCTGATGCCCAACATTGGGTACGGTAGCAACAAGAAGACCAAACACATGCTGCCCACAGGGTTCCGCAAATTCCTGGTCCACAATGTCAAGGAGCTCGAGGTTCTGTTGATGAGCAACAAGTCCTTCTGTGCAGAAATCGCCCACAACGTCTCCTCAAAGAACCGAAAGACCATTGTGGAGAGAGCGGCACAGCTCGCCATCAAAGTGACGAACCCCAACGCCAGACTGCGCAGCGAAGAGAACGAATAAATATCTCAGTGGTTATTTGTGTTAAATAAAAGTTAAATAAACACAAAAAAAAAAGGTCTGTTCCTGTGCCTGATCCACCCAAGTTGAATCTGTCCCTTCATCATCATGAGAAAGTCCCCCCAAGGAGTCCCCACTGTAACTTGCTTCCCATACAACTAACTCACCCCCTGACACCTGTGTCTCGCCATTGTCCACCACCTCCTCAGACAACACTGGTAAATCCCCACTGTCATCACACTGAGACTGCAAAAGGTCTTGCGAATTGGGGCAGAGAATGTTCTGGGGTAGCACATCAGAGAAGGGGTGACTGTGGGGTTCCAGGGAGTACGTGACCACATGCAATCTCCATCTAAAAAGTCATACTGAGGCTCACCGCCATGCTTTACACTGCAATCTTATTACTGAGGCTCACCACCATGCTTTACACTGCAATCTTATTGAAAGACAGACAATCAGGGGTTCACCGCCAGGTTGTCAGGCAGCATTTTTAAGTGGGTCACCATTACCGTGTCCCTGAAAATTGCCTTGGGGTCATCACCAGACTATTGGCCAGATTTAGAAAAAATGGTGCAATTAGGGAGCCTCAGAGGCATCCCTACATGCTGCCCCTGGTGTTTCCTATCCATTTCCAAGGTGTTTCCATCATTTTCTGAGGTTTTCACATGTTGGGACAAACTTGACTGTGCAGAACCTTTGGCCCCTGCAAAAATATTCGGGTCTCCCATAGACTTTAATGGGATTCGTGATTCGGCCCGAACCCACGAAACCTGCGGTGGGATTCGGGCCGAATTCCGAACCCCCGAATCTTTTAGGATTCGCTCAACTCTAGGGGTGACACATAAGGTAGTTGATTGTGATAAGTAGGATTTCAGCCACAATTGTACTGAAAGGAGTGGTGCCGACCAATCTCCTTCGAGTTTGGGACTGTTAGAGGATCGAGTTTAGGCTAGAGGAGTTAGTGGGGGAGAGGTTTAGTCGGGGAAAGGTCATTTTAGGAAGCTTGATAGGCCTGCCTGAAAAGATGTGTTTTTAGGGCACATTCGAAGGTAGGAAAGTTCTGAATTGACCTAATATTCCGAGTATTCCAGAGAGTAGGTGCAGCTCGAAAAAAGTCTTGAAGACGGGAGTGAGAGGTATGAATTATGGAGGATATTAATCTTAGGTTGCTAACAGAACGGAGAGCATGAGTAGAGTAGTAGATGGATATGAGGGAGGAGATGTATGGAGGTGCAGCACTGTGGAGAGCTTTGTGGGTGAGTGTGAGAAGTTTGAACTGTATTTGTGGTGGATGGGTAACCAGTGAAGTAACTGGCATAGACTAGTAGCATCAGTGTAGCGGGAGGACAGATAGATGAGCCTGGCTCCAGCATTTAGGACAGACTGAAGAGGGAGAGTTTAGAGAGAGAGTGGCCGATTAGTAGTGCGTTGCAGTCAAGACGAGAATGAAACAAGAGTTTTTGCAGTTTCCACTGTAAGAAAAGGGCGGATTTTGGCGATATTCATGAGGTGCAGACGACAAATGCGTGTAAGGGATTGAATATGGGGAACAAAGGAAAGATCAGAGTCAAATGTAGCCCAAAGACAGCAGGTACGTTGCACAGGAGTTATGATAGTACCACAGAGCGAAATTGAAATATCAAGTTTAGGTGGGTTAGTAGATGGGGAAAGACAAGAAGTTCAGTTTTAGAGAAGTTTAGTTTTAGATACAGAGAGGACATGATGTTAGAGATAGACATTTACTGGTGTTTTGGAGTAAAGCAGGGGTGATTTCAGGGGATGAAGTGTATAGCTGGGTCTCATCAGCATAGAGATGGTACCGGAAGCCAAATCTACTGATAGTCTGTCCGATGGGGGATGTATAGAGGGAGAAGAATAAAGGACCTAGTAGTGAGCCCTGAGGAACGCCAACATGAAGAGGGAGAGTAGAAGAAGAAGAGCCAGCGAATGATACACTAAACGAGTGGCCAGAGAGATAGGAAGAAAACCAAGAGAGAGCAGTGTCTTTGAGGCCAATTGAGTGGAGCATGATGAGGAGAAGTTTATGGTCTACTGTATCAAACGCTGCAGAGAGGTCCAGAAGAATCAGTAGAGAATAATCACCATTTCTTTTTGCTGTTAGGAAATCCTGCCTCCTTTAGAGACAGTTTAGTTCTTTCTTTCAGATGGAAGCGTGCCCCGGCCAGTAGCAATCCTCCTGTTTGATGCTTGCACTCCAGTATAGAGTGGGGTGACATCACCTAAGAGCAGCTACAAAAGCTCTGCATTTCAGCTTTCGTAGCTGTGTTTAGGTGACGTCACCCCTCTCCATACTGGAGCGCGAGCATCAAACAGGAGGTGAGCTGCTGGCCAGGGCCACGCTTCCTTCTGAAAGAAAGAACTAAACTGCCTCTAAAACTCCCTTAAATTTGTATCAAAGTCCATTTTGTGGACTTCAATATGCTCAACACTAGCCCCTTCAACTACCATATACTATTTATAATCTTAATGTGAGTTAATTATTAATGTAACAGATTAAGTATGAATGGCGCAGCAAGTGTACTAGATAAGCATGCCTATATATTAAAACACCTGTTGAGTCTGATGCACAGTAAGTCTATGTATAACAGAACAGATTAAGTATAAAAGACGCCACAGATGAAATAGAAAAACACACCTATATATTAGACCGCCTGTTGACAATAAGTCTGATGCACAGTAAGTCTATATATAACAGATTAAGTATAAATGGTGCAGCATATGGATAAGATGTACAGAGTGATTACATCACTGTCCTTGCAGTCTCTCTATGCTCTCCCTACAGTGTATAAAAATTCTCCCTACCATCTCCTTACACTGTCCCTGCACTGTCAATATCCAATATTCTACAAGTAAAAGCATTGCTAACCACTGTCCCCAGCACTTATGGGTCACATTGCATTCTTGGACTTCTTACTTTCACTTTGTAACATATGTAACCACCATTTTAGGAAAAGAACGATTTGTTACCTCGTGGATTCGTGGTAAATCAAATTTTTCCTAAAATTTGGATTGAAGTCAATTAGTTTTGTAAAAGAAGTTAAATAGTTGATGAACAAAATTGTGATAAATTGTATTTATATTGTCTTATCTCCATTTTCTGCAGTTTTATGCTTAAAATCTATGATTGAGAAATAGTCACCATCAAGTCACCATCACTTGATTTGTTAAAGGAAGCAGCTGGATACCACATATAGGGGAATTTTTGCAGATAGATGATTTATGTCCCTGTGTGTCTACATTTCCATACCATTATGTTTTCTGATTGGTTGCTTTGATAGATATTGTATGCTTGTGACTGGATATAATAAAATTGATGGCTAAAGGGGAAGGGGTGGCTAGATCCACCATGTAATCTAATAAAATTGGCTTTATGGGCGTGGCTCATCAGAGAATAGTTTGACCAGCGATCTATCTGGGTGTCCGATTCTTAGGTCAATTGCATCCCCTGGCACCTGGGGAAAACTGATTAACTAATTTGAATCCCACAGACAAGCGAGTGTAGTCTCCTAGTTTGGGACTTGTCCTAAATTGCAGTGACAGTTTCACTTTGATTTGCTCAACACCAATTATGACCCACAAATAGAGCCACAGATTATATGCAAGATAATGGTCTTTTGCTAGGCTGATTTACAGAAAATATCTTAATTTACACTTTTTTTTTTACATATAACATCAGTAATTATTGATCATCAGCTACTATGAACACATTTTATTAAGTAAATCTAGTAGTTATTGGTATTTTGTTACATGTTAGTCACATTCTACACTGTACAAGGTAGGTTCAAAAATGCATGATTTCTACAAAACCAGTTTTATTTCAAATCCTTATAGTAGGATCATTTCCGTCTGATATGTTGTTATATAACCAGGGAACTTGGTAAAGAGAGAATATTGCCTTTTCCCATCTACTATTCACATCCAAATAGAGAAGGTAAAAAGACAACATGAGGCATCTGAAGAAATTAAATGTAATGATGGATTTGAGGTGAATGTTGCTCCCAAAGGGATTCATCCCACACTAGCTGTTTATTGCCGGTTTTCTCAGATATGAACCATTAAAATTTAATGAATAATCTACCTAAAAATGCAAGTGCTAAAAAGAGAAAATGTTGGTAAGATAAAGCTTATATTCAGAAGTGCTGAGAAAATATACAGTGCAATCGTTCTAAGAAACAAGGATACAATAACTAGAAACAGACATCCATAAAGATACTGTATGGTAACATATGTGTACATGTGTACAAAAAACACTAAAAATAAAAAATATACATACACTCACCGGCCACTTTATTAGGTACACCATGCTAGTAACGGGTTGGACCCCCTTTTGCCTTCAGAACTGCCTCAATTCTTCGTGGCATAGATTCAACAAGGTGCTGGAAGCATTCCTCAGAGATTTTGGTCCATATTGACATGATGGCATCACACAGTTGCCGCAGATTTGTCGGCTGCACATCCATGATGCGAATCTCCCGTTCCGCCACATCCCAAAGATGCTCTATTGGATTGAGATCTGGTGACTGTGGAGGCCATTTGAGTACAGTGAACTCATTGTCATGTTCAAGAAACCAGTCTGAGATGATTCCAGCTTTATGACATGGCGCATTATCCTGCTGAAAGTAGCCATCAGATGTTGGGTACATTGTGGTCATAAAGGGATGGACATGGTCAGCAACAATACTCAGGTAGGCTGTGGCGTTGCAACGATGCTCAATTGGTACCAAGGGGCCCAAAGAGTGCCAAGAAAATATTCCCCACACCATGACACCACCACCACCAGCTTGAACCGTTGATACAAGGCAGGATGGATCCATGCTTTCATGTTGTTGACGCCAAATTCTGACCCTACCATCCGAATGTCGCAGCAGAAATCGAGACTCATCAGACCAGGCAACGTTTTTCCAATCTTCTACTGTCCAATTTCGATGAGCTTGTGCAAATTGTAGCCTCAGTTTCCTGTTCTTAGCTGAAAGGAGTGGCACCCGGTGTGGTCTTCTGCTGCTGTAGCCCATCTGCCTCAAAGTTCGACGTACTGTGCGTTCAGAGATGCTCTTCTGCCTACCTTGGTTGTAACGGGTGGCAATTTGAGTCACTGTTGCCTTTCTATCAGCTCGAACCAGTCTGCCCATTCTCCTCTGACCTCTGGCATCAACAAGGCATTTCCGCCCACAGAACTGCCGCTCACTGGATGTTTTTTCTTTTTTGGACCATTCTCTGTAAACCCTAGAGATGGTTGTGCGTGAAAATCCCAGTAGATCAGCAGTTTCTGAAATACTCAGACCAGCCCTTCTGGCACCAACAACCATGCCACGTTCAAAGGCACTCAAATCACCTTTCTTCCCCATACTGATGCTCGGTTTGAACTGCAGGAGATTGTCTTGACCATGTCTACATGCCTAAATGCACTGAGTTGCTGCCATGTGATTGGCTGATTAGAAATTAAGTGTTAACGAGCAGTTGGACAGGTGTACCTAATAAAGTGGCCGGTGAGTGTATATAATACATGTATTTAACCCATAGGATACCAGCGACCTACATGTACGGCGCTGGAAGCTGGGGCAGAAATCCCAGCGCCGTACTGCTACAGCAATCTGATCGGCCTGGGATTTAAGGTGAAAAGTGGCTCGGTACGGAAAGGGTTACTATATGTACAAAATGTTATATACACATACACACAGTATATGTCCAAACATCTCTACAAATTCCATCTATTAAGCTTCTTTCACACCTGTGGCCGGGTGTTTTGGTCAGCAGATCCAGTAGACCATGCCGTTAATCGGCAACACAAAAACAGCTGTGTGCAGCAATTTTTGTCTGTCCGATTCTTAACATATTTGCCTCGTAGTAGCTGGATCTCTGCTGGACACAATTATAGTCAATGGGGTCCCCAGTAGCTGTCGATGCTGGATCCAAAGAGCTCGGGCAGGCGGTTCTCTACCAGAACAACCTGTTGGAGTGTCCTGCCACACGTGTGAAACTAGCTTTAGCCAAAACAGAGAGGTCCCTTTCACACGACCGTGGAGCATGGTCCGGGACGGTTTGTGAAAACCCGGACCGTGCCCCTTCTGAGGGCAGGAGTGCACGGCGTCATTGGTTGCTATGACGCCGTGCGCTTCCTGAGGCCGCCGCTGTACAGTGATACACTCTATACGAGCGTGTACAGTGTATCACTGTACAGCGGCAGCCTCAGGAAGCGCACGGCATCATAGCAACCAATGACGCCATGCACTCCTCCCCTCAGAAGGAGCACGATCCGGGTTTTCACGGAGGGCCCTTAAACGGAAGTGTCTAACTACCCACAGCTTCCCACTTCAAGATCAGTTATTTCTTTTTTGCCAAGGATGAATCTGTGGCTGCCAATCTAAAAGGTATTGTCTCTGATGACTAATTTCTTTACAGTACATACAGTAGATTTAAAAAAAATCTAAAATGAATAATCAGGATATGAATATAAAACAACCTACCCTAGTCTTAACATACAGTCGACAATTTACAGCAATAAAAAAACATGATTAATAAGTATCTCCCAATTTTGAGTAAAGACTTTTTACGGGATATATTGAGAGGAGGTTGCCGCATCATATCTAGAAGAGCATGCACATTAAGCAATAAATTATCCCCTTTTTTCTTCTTTTCGTAATAAACATAATGATACATGGTTGAGATATTTAGGTTTTTCAAAATGTGGTGGTCATCTGTGCAAAGTTTGTCATTATGCACTGCAGATGAAACAGTTTCATGATGCACAAAATAAAACTACCTTTCCAATTAAAAACTACATCAACTGAAACACAAGTGGTGTAGTATATATCATCACTTGTATTGAATGCAACCTGATGTATGATGGAAGTACTTCCAGGAAATTTAAAACGAGAATTTTGGAGCATATCAATTATATAGAAAATCCAAACAGTCTAGGGGCATCAAATGCGGCTAATCATTTCATCAATTCACATAAACGGGGGTTAAAAAAACTTCAAATCTTATGCAATAGAAAAAGTGACACTTTCCTCGAGAGGAGGTAATATAAAAAGCTTGATACCACAAAGAGAGGCCTTCTGGATATTTAGGCTAAACACTAGATACCCTACTAGTTTCAATATGAGAAAATAACTAATGTATCATTATTAATACTTACTTGATTGGAGTGGTTGTTTTTTTTTTGTTTTTTTTGTTTTGCTCCTATCCAGTAAGCGATCATACGTTTCTATATAAAGGGTTAAGTCAGGCAAACAGAAGTCATTGTTTTTAACTACATAGGCTTTTATAGCAATGCCATGTATCTTATTGCCATATTTACATTTTCTATGATACACAGAAAGTAATGCATATTAAGATAATTTATATGTTGGAAGTTTTTCTGTGAGATTTTATTTATGTTATTTTTCACATGGAATGTGGTGAGTTAATGTGATCACATCCGTAATGATCAGGTATCATGGCTTTCAGTTCCCACCTATGTAGTAGGAGGAACTTGTCTGAATACTACATATAAGTCCTTCCAGATTTAATCACATTTAGTTACGACATACAAGAACACATAGGTGTTCGAAACGCGTCAACTATACTGCTTTGGGGAAAGGTTTGTTTTTCTCGTCCACTATTTTGCTACAATAACAATAAAGAGCATGATGATTTTACTGATTGCTGGATCATTTTTCCTTTTGCTAGTACATACAGTACATACAAAAGTCATAGGTAACTAATTATAAGGTATACATATGTTTTAGATGTTAGACTACAAAAACAAACAAACAAAAACAAAGCCTATAGAGAAGGAACTCCTAAAGCATCTGCAAATTGATATGTACTGTAGGTTTGTTGCACTAATACCTTCTTCTGCTTCATTGAAAATTGCTTTCTTATTGCCTCTCAGCCATTTTGCTAACTTTATCATAGTGATCCAGTGTTTGAATTTCATTCCCCTTGAATAATATATAATCTAAATCCTTGACTACACCTTGGTTTGGTCAGTGAGGTTCATTTGTGAACCACAACATGGTAATATTTTTTATGAATTCCATGCTTGTTAAATGGTTCTTTCAGCACTAATCTCTATGTAATTGGTTTGTGTAATTTCTCCTGTTTATATTGCTCCCTTGATTTTCCGTTCCTAAGCAGCTGTTCTCGGATGAGTCAGAGCTGTAAGCAGAACACAGTGACAGGCACACAATGCCACATAGGAACAGCCAGTGCTTCTGTACTATAACTCCATGCTGTCCAGAAATGCATGTCTAATATTCACTCTTTAAATCCACCTGCGCCCAGATATTTACCCACCAACACCTCCTTCTCTGATGTATCTAGGACTATTTGGATCACTAGGATCATTTAGTTTTTCAGTTTAAGAAATAGTGTTTCACAAATATGTGAATGTTACCTAGCTGATATGACAGTGTATCTTTGTGATGCACTTTGTGTGATGCGCACATGAACAACATATGTACAGTATGTATTCATCACAGTCCATTTGAAATAAGGACCAAGAGTGATTGGAAGGTCCTAAAGCCTGGGACCATAAAACCTTCCAAGCCCTGTGTTATGGACAGATGAATAGCTTAAAAGCTATACACAGCATTCATGCAATACTTTGTTATTCTTGCATTCTTTTTTTTTCAGTTGTCTTTCATTAAACAGTTTCAACAGTTTTTCCTCTAAAGCTTTCACATATACTGCCGCTGCAGACTGTTGCTTCCAATAAATAACAGATAAGGGTTACAGATCCAGCGGTCAAGGCAACTCCTTCCTTCCAACTGTGCTATATACTGTATATACATGCTAATTATCTATCTATCTATCTATCTATCTATCTATCTATCTATCTATCTATCTATCTATCTACCCAACATATGTATCATAAATGTAAAGCAAAGCATTAGCTTGTATAGTTAGATACATAACTACTGATCTTTCATGTGGCAGAGGACAGAGAAGCCATGAGACCTTGTATATGTTTATACTGATATAAACAAAAAAAAAGAGGTTTTCTCAATTCAGGAAATAACATTTATGTAGAGAAAGTTAAAGGTAGAGATGAGCGAATCTATTCGCCGCTTCGTAGATTCTTATCGAATCCTCCATTTTTCCTACTCCGAAGTGAATACGGATTTTTTCAGATTCGCTTCGTATTATTCGTAAATGTTCTTAAAATTTTGAACGCTAACGCTACGTACGCTATGTACGCAACATACGCAACATACGCATTCTTTTTGCCCCCTGAAGTGGGAAAATGGCGATACGCCCCCTCAAGAGCGGGAAAGTGAAGATACACCCCCCTCAGAAGCAGGAAAAAACAGCCCGGCCCACCGGGAACTATTTGCACATATAGGGAGTGAAGACTCCTCCCTCATTACTCTGCTCTCCTCTCCAGTTCAAGCCAGCGGTGAACAAGATACCACAGCATGGTGAAGCAACTGCGACCAAAGTGGGGGGAAATGGTCTTTGGTAATGAGTACCCTGAACCACCACCCGCTCCAGAGATCAGAGCATCACAATTGTGCAAGACAGGCTCCTGACTCGATATTCACCTTGCCAGCTGGTGCAGCTGGTGCAGCGGAGGCGGCTGGAGTGTCCAGGAGGAGAGCAACAACAACACCTTCCATGCGGCAGAATCCCATTGTGCCTGCATCATTGACGACCCACGCCCAGACCCTATGGGACTACAAAAATGCGGTGGAGGACTGGGTCATCCAAGTACTGGACCATCCGAGGCCGGGAGACCCTACACTGGAGCGGCGTAAGGGAACCGTCCTGTGGTTTTCAGTGGAGTGAGGCTCTGGTTTCCTGGCGGATGACAAGGACGGCAAGGAGTACTTTGTGGGCCGCAGGTCAGTGAAACGGCCGTACCTGCCCCAACCCCATTACAGCCTATAGGGGAGGATCAGGTGGAATATACCCCCACGGCATCCCTCAAAGGCCCCTTTGCTACCGGGGTTACCTTATTATCTAAGCCCCTGGTCCCTACATCACCACCTGAAGTTTGGCCAGAGAAACCACTAGGTGAAGGACGCGTTCGCTGCCTACAGGAGTCACCAGATGGCACCCTCTGTTTCAGGGAGAAGCCACAGCTGGAGCCTCTGATCCTTGGACTGCCACCACCACCACCATCACAGTCCTTTCAGCTGGGTCAGCTGACAACATCATCATTTACTTTCCAGTCCACGGTGATCCACCAGTACCAACTACCCTGGAAAATGAAGTCAGCAGCAGCCAGGGGAGCTGGTTCTTCTTCTCTGGGTGCAACCTTGCCTGAACTGCTGCAGCCAGACGTCCTTACCCCTGCTGTCTCGGCAGGAGTTTCCAGAAAAGTGAAGGTGCAAGTGGCTACAACACTCACCAGCGTGACCACCACCCGGACCCGGTCAAGTCCAACTTCTGGCAGAAGAAGGCAGTGGAGCTCCACCACGGCAGACTGCTTGGCCTACAAGAGGCAGGAGCATCCTCTGATGTGATTCAGTAGCAGTTCAAGCGAGGAGGACTTCAGGTCCCTCATCTGAGTAATTCTTCTACTGGCTGAGTGATTTAAAGGACACCTCTGGAGGACCTATGGGACTGCACCTGACGAGTGAGAACTAGTTGGTACTTGTTTTGTTTGTTTAGTTTGTATTGCCCCCTGTTTGACTCTCACCCAGATGGACATGGCTTGTCAGGACTCCCGCCCCCCCCCATTCTGCAGAAAATTCCCTATTGCGCCTAAACGCGCCTATTTTCCTTTTTCCCCCTTCTCAGGTTATTTGGGAGCCCCCTTTGCAAATAGGGTTTTCTATTTGCGGCATTTTATATTATCCATGTGGATTACACGTTACCTGTTTGGATTACAAAATTACCTCACGTGGATTACAATTGAATTTTGGACTGTGTTCCAGTGTTTTATGCCAAGCAGCCATAAGGAGAGACTCAAACGTATATCTGAGCCTATTATGCTTGCAAATATGAAATTGATTGCACTAAAATGTTTGCATAATTATGTCTTTGTTGTATTTTAGCATAGCAATAAAGTTTTTACAGGTTCAGCAACGTTTAAACACTTTTAGCCCATTGTGTTTATTCTTTTTCAGGTACTGCAATGTGTCCTATTACGCACTTATTGTACTGTGTTTTTTAGTAAATTATGCACTTAGCCGGATAGCTAGCACCTTACTTTTCCAGCTCATATGGACTGCATCTAAAGACTGTACGCCGCAGCCTATCCTCGTGCATATGACGCAATCGCGAGTCAATAGTACTCTAAGGATTCGTACGCACTTTGTACGCTAATGCTTACATATTGCGTACTTTTAACAACGCTTAGACTGTATGTTCGTGATTATTTGTAGGAATATTCGCAAAACAATGATTATTTTTTAACGCAAATTCGACCAAATAAATTTGTATTAAGAACGAATCTTGACAGAAATTTGTCGATTATGCGCCAAAGCGAATTTTGGATGATTCGCTCATCTCTAGTTAGAGGGTTATCCAATCCTATAAAAAGCCCCCCAATATGCTGGGCCCCTACACTGAATATACTTACCTGGCTCCCTGCGCTGCTCCTGGTCCTTGCATTGCTGCTGCCGCTTCTCCCCATGTGTGGATGAAAACATCCAGTGTTGGGGGGAACCAGCCAATGGCAGGTGGGGACGAGCATCCCTAGAGTCACCCACGATGCTAGAGAGGCTCGTCCCCGTTCCCACGTGTCGTTGGCTGCTCCCCCCGACACCGGATGTTTTCATCCATGCGCGGAGAGAAGCAGCAGCGGCGGTGCGGAGACAAGGAGCTGTGCAGGAAGCTGGGACCCGGGTAAGTATATTCAGTGTGGGGGCACAGCATATGGGGGGACATTTTATGGAATTAGATAACCCCTTTAATACAAGCCATTTACTAATGTAGTGTTATTATTAGAGATGAGCAAAGTTCTTAAAAATAAAATTCGGCTGCTTCGCAGAATTTTACAGATACATTTGCTATGTGACGAATTACAGTACTTCGTCACAAAGTGCGTTTCTTTGTAAGGAGCAGGAGCATTGATGGGGAACGGCGATTGCACTGCCCCCAGTCATTGAATTCCTCACATGCCGCGTTCATTGCTGATCACGGCATCTGATAATAATTTTTAAAAAATGCTACTCACCTACCGCTGTGGCCATCTTACTTGAAGATCCAGCAAGACATCTTGCGTGGTGCATGATAATGCCATAATTTGTGCTGGATCTTCAAGCAAGATGGCCATGGTGGCCTCTTCACGCTCAAATGGATGAAGTGATATGATTTTTTTTTATTATTCTTACGGCCATTTTGAGGAAAAATTGATTTGTTACTACAAAGCACGAGGAAATTCATCTTCATGGCAAATCAAATTTTGCATAAAAGACCACTTCGGATACTTCGAATCGCAGAACACTAGTCATGATCCATGTTGCTTCCTTTGCTGGCTTTGCTAAAATATTACAGTACATGCAAGTCACAAGCGGATTATTAACCTCTGGGGATTAAATGTTCGAACAAATCAAATTGTATCATCAAAGTTCATAGGCCAGAATAACTGGACAGCTACAAAACTTCAGATATTAAAGGGGTTGTCTCACATCAGAAAATGGCATTTATTATGTAGAGAAAATTAATACAAACCACTTACTCACGTATTGTGATTGTCCATATTGCTTCCTTTGCTGGCTGGATTCATTTTTCCATCACATTATACACTGCTTGTTTCCATGGTTACAGACCTCCCTCCAATCCATCAGTGGTGGTCGTGCTTGCACACTAAAGTGATATCCTCTCTGGTGGCAAGGACCATGGAAGCTCACTTAGACTGGTGCTTTTTCCTATAGTGTGCAAGCACGACCACCACTGATGGATTACAGGGTGGTCATAACCATGAAAACGAGCAGTGTATAATGTGATGGAAAAATGAATCCAGCCAGCAAAGGAAGCAATATGGACAATCACAATACATTAGTACCTGGTTTGTATTAACTAGAAAATTCAAAAATTCGATTTGGCTGGTTCGCCGAATTTTCCGAAAGGATTCGCTTTGATCCGGATAAATTTGTTGCGAATTGCGTTAAAAAACGTCTACTTCTGGGCTGCAGAGAGCCTGGATAGTGGTGTAGAACACTGTGCCTTGCAGTAAAACGCATAGGGAGTAGTGTTGAGCAAGCACCTCTGTGCTCGTATGCTCGGGTGCTCTGGCCGAGCACTCGAGCATAATGTTAGTCAATGAGACTAAACCAGGTACCCCCGCTCGGAAGGGGGGAGGCTGTCTGGTTAATAGGAAAAGGTCAGAATCGCGACTTCTCCTCTTTTACTCAATTCGCTCGTAAAAGTATGCTAATTAACAGAATTTGTACGCAATGCGTACGCATTAGCATCCAAATGCGTATGCATTAGCATACAAATTCGTACGCATTAGCATACAATGCATATCATTAGCGTACAAATCAACATTACAGTGAATTCCAGCATTGCGCTCGAGTACACTCGGTGTTCGGCCGAACACCGAGCGGAGCCGAGCGTAGGCATGCTCGGCCGAACAGCGAGTTTGGCCAAACATCACCGCTCAACGCTAATAGGGAGTCTACTGTGGAAATGAAAGAATACTGAGAGCCAGTGTGACACGCACATAACAGGCTTCGCTCTTAGAATCACTGCACACTTTTATGTATTTGGGCAGTTAAGGGGCCAGAACTCACCAAACAACTCAAGTCTGAACTCAGCCTTACAGGTCAATGTTAGCGCCAGCTATAAAGAATCGTGCAGAGGCCCAAGATCCTACTTGAGCGACAAAAGCACACACCTTTTACACCAATTCACTGATTCCACATACATTTCGACAGAACCTGTTCTATTACACGCTTATACAAGCAGAGCCCCCCAGACAGGCTGGAGATAGCAGTGGCAGCAGCATCAGCAGACTATAGAGTGGCACTACGACAGTGTGGCCAGGTGGCTGCAGCATGAGTAGGCCACAGAGTGGCAGAATGACAGACCCTGGAAGTGGCAGCAGCAGTGGAAGTAGTAGTACAATTTGGAGGCCACAGAGTGGCACAATTACCTAATTTTGACGTAGCGGCAGCTAGGAGACGGCATGTGGAGTCGGCGGCGACAGCAGCATCAGGCCGGAGAGTGGCATGATGACATACCCTGAAGAGCAGACCGTAATAAAGAATTCTCGTCCTTTTGGTTAAGATCAACTCTCGCATATGTTCTTATCAGTATAGGGGCTGGTTATGCCAGCGGACGGGATCGTAAGGCAGAGGAGGTGCACTGAAGGCTCCAGCTTTGCCTCGACTGTGACAAAATGTCAGTATTGACCCAAGACGCCAAGAAAGTTCGGAGTTCCATCTAGAGATCGAGCTAGCGGTCTGTAGGGAGCTGAGCTCCCACCTGTGGGAGCCCCTGCCTCTCGCCTCCCTAATGCTCATCGCTGAGAGTCCCGGGGGCTGGAATCATTTACTTTTAAAAATTTGAGTGTTCAAAACAAACAGGGTTTCCTGTGTAATTGAGCTTTGAATAATGGAATAGGACTACAGAACGTACCAAAAATCTACGACTGACAAGCTGCTGCCGAGCAGAAGGTCCAAAAAATTCTAATCAATTTACTAGGCCAACGAGTGGCACCATAACAGCAACTGCAAGAGGCAGCAGCAGTCGAACAAATTTCAAGGCCACAGAGTGGCACGGTAACAACAGCTGCAAGAGGCAGCAGCAGTCGAGCAAATTTCAAGGCCACAGAGTGGCACCATGACAGCAGCTGCAAGAGACAGCAGTCAAATACAATTGCTAGGCCACAGAGTGTCACCGTAACAGCAGCTGCAAGAGGCAGCAGCAGTCGAAGAAATTTTTAGGCCACAGAGTGGCACCGTAACAGCAGCTGCAAGAGGCAGCAGTCAAATTCATTTGCTAGGCCACAGAGTGGCACCGTAACAGCAGTTGCAAGAGGCAGCAGCAGTCGAAGAAATTTCAAGGCCACAGAGTTGCACCGTAACAGCAGGTGCAAGAAGCAGCAGCAGTCGAACAAATTTCAAGGCCACAGAGTGACACCGTAACAGCAGCTGCAAGAGGCAGCAGTCGAATACATTTGCTAGGCCACAGAGTGGCACCATAACAGCAGCTGCAAGAGGCTGCAGCAGTCGAAGAAACTTCAAGGCCACGGAGTGGCACCGTAACAGTAGCTGCAAGAGGCAGCAGTCAAACAAATTTCAAGGCCACAGAGTGGCACCATAACAGCAGCTGCAAGAGGCAGCAGTCGAATACATTTGCTAGGCCACAGAGTGGCACAGTAACAGCAGCTGCAAGTGGCAGCAGTCAAACAAATTTCAAGGCCACAGAGTGGCACCGTAACAGCAGCTGCAGGAGGCAGCAGTCAAACAAATTTCAAGGCCACAGAGTGGCACTGTAACAGCAGCTGCAAGAGGCAGCAGCAGTCGAACAAATTTCAAGGCCACAGAGTGGCACCGAAACAGCAGCTGCAAGAGGGAACAGTCAAACAAATTTCAAGGTTACAGTGTGGCACCGTAACAGCCGCTGCAAGAGGCAGCAGCAGTCGAAACAAATTTGAAGGCCACAGAGTGGCATCGTAACAGCAGCTGCAAGAGGCAGCAGTTGAACAAATTTCAAGGCCACAGAGTGGCACCGTAATAGCAGCTGTAAGAGGCAGCAGCAGTCGAATACATTTGCTAGGCCACCGAGTTGCACCGTAACAGCAGCTGCAAGAGGCAGCAGTTGAATACATTTCAAGGCCACAGAGTGGGAGAGGCAGCAGGAGTCGTACTAATTTTAATGAGACAGAATGCACAGTGACATACCCTGGGAGAGGCAGCAGCAGTCATAAAAATTACATAATTTGGAGGTAGCGGCAGATAGGACACAGCGTGCGGAGGCGGCGGCAGCAGCATGAGTAGGCCACAGAGTGGCACAATTACATAATTTGAACGTAGCAGCAGCTAGGACACAGCGTGTGGAGGCAGCAGCAGCATCATCAGGGCACAGAGTGGCATGGTGACACAGCCTGGAGGTGACAGCAGTAGCAGCATGAGGAGACCTGATTGTTGAGGTGGCAGCGGCATCAGAAGGCTACATATTGGGTCAGTGACAGAGTGGAGAGGTGGGTGGCAATACCAGTCACTGGTAAAGATGCTGGGTGGTAGAAGGAGCAGCTGGTAGATGTGTGGCATCAGGCGGGTGGCAGCATCATAAGAGTGGCTGAGGCAGGTAGCCTGAAGAATACAGTCTCATTTGTCAAGGTTTGGGTGACGCATCATGGCTGATCTAATCTGATGCATCAGGCGTTGGTGGGTGGAAATCCTGGCTGATCCACGCCTGATTTATCTTGACAAAGGTGAGTCTTTCCACATTTTGGAAGGACAGGCGAGTTCTCCTTGGGCTAACTATGGCCCCCACCGCACTGAACACCCGCTCTGATGCCACACTACTAGCCGGGCAGGACAGCTTCTCCAGTGCAAACTCGGCCAGTTGCGGCCACAAATCCAGTTTGGCTGCCCAGTAGTCCAGCGGATCTTCAATGTGGGGTGGCAGGGTGCTGTCCAAGTAGGCCACCACCTACTGGTCCAGGTTCTGCTCCTGGTCTACCTGCTGCTGGTGAGAACTTTCCGCACTTGGCGGGTGAAGAAAGCTGCTCATCAGCGACTCCAGACTTAAGTTGCTGCTGATGGAGCTAGTACTGCTCCTAACCCCCCCCACAGCAGCCTTGGCAGCAGTACGTGAGCGCTGAGGGACCCCCTGGTCAGACCTGCGAGAGGATGGACGCAGATAGGCAGCAGCCAACTGACTACATAGGATGTCTCTATAGTAGTTCAGTTTGTCCTCCCTCTCAGCAGGTGAAAAAAAGGCCTCCATTTTAGACCGGTAGCGAGGGTCCAAGAGGGTGGAGAGCCCTAAGTCATCCCTCTGTCGGATGGTGACTATTCAGCTGTCACTACGTAAGCAAGTGAGCATGCATCGGGCCATTTGCGCAAGTGACTCGGCGGGACTCCCTGCTTCCAACTCCACTGTATACTGCCATGGTGTCTCTGGGTCATCTGCCTCATCTTCCTCATCTCCCTCTACCTCCTCTGGCTGCTCCTGCTCCTCCTCTTCTGTCACCTGGGTAGAAAAACCACTAAATGCTTGTGCTCCAATGTCCTCCTCCTCCAGTTCAGCCCCCACCGGACTCATGTGGTCATGAGATGCAGTCTCCACGTCTCCAGTCCCCTGACCAGAAAGATTTTGCAGCATCTGTTCCAGGACATGAAGCAGTGGAATGACATTGTTCATACTGTAGTCCTGGCGACTGACAAATAACATGGCCTCCTCAAAGGGCCTGAGAAAGCGGCAGGTGTCACGCATGAGCTGCCACTGGCTGACATCAAAATTACACAGGGGAGTACTCCTGTCCGCTTGGATCATTAAGAAATCGTTTGTGGCCTTTCTCTGGTCGGTCCAACATATGGAGGGTAGAATTCCAACAGGTGGAAACGTCACATAACAGCCTATGTTTGGGGACGCCATTCTGCCGCTGCAGCTCAAGGAGGGTGTGCTTGGCAGTGTAGGAATGGCTGAAATGCATGCACAGTTTCTTGACCATTTTTAGAATTTTTTGCAGCTGGGTATAAGACTTGAGGAACCATTTGACAACCAGATTAAATAGGTGCGCCGTGCAGGGCGCATGGCTCAGCCCTCCTTGGCGCAGCGCGGACACCATATTCTTTCCGTTATCTGTCACCATGGTTCCGATTTTTAGTTGTCGCAGAGAAAGCCAGCAATCGATTTCTTCTTTCATGACGCGGAGCAGTTCCTCCCCTGTGTGACTTCGTTCGCCCAGGCAAACCAGGCGTAGAACTGCGTGACACCGCCGTGCCCTGCACATGTGGTACACTGGAGGAGCACTATGACTTGGCCTTGCAGTGGAGGCTGAGGTGGTGGAGAAGGAGCCGGACATTAGCGCAGGATCAGCAGTTTGACAACGAGGAGGAGAAAGTGGCGTCACCTGTTCAAGTTGCTCGTGTGGCTGGGCAGGAAGCACATTGACCCAGTGGGCCGTAAAGGACATGTACTGGCCTTGACCGTAGTTACAACTCCACACGTCGGCGCTGCCGTGCACTTTGGCAGATACCAACAGGCTCAAGGACTGGGCCACCTTCTCTTCTACTTATTTGTGCAGGGCTGGAACTGACTTTTTGGCAAAGAAATGACGGCTTGGGACTCTCCACCTCGGCTCGGCACAAGCCATCAGTTCTCTGAACGGTGCAGAGTCCACCAGTTGAAAAGGGAGGGACTGCAGCACAAGCAACTTGGACAGGAGCACGGTTATCTTCTGCGCTGTAGGATGGCTGGACACGTACTGCTGTCTCTTTGCAATCGCCTCGGTGAACGACTGCTGCTGTAATGAGTGGCGAGGAATAAGAGGAGGAGGAGCAGTAGCATCTGGAGCGGTAGATAATGACAGACAGCTCCCTTCGGCAGAGGTGCCGCCACATCTGAGCCACGGTTCTCCCAGGCCACTTTGTGGTGACGCTGCATATGTTGGCGCAGGGCCATGGTGCCAACATTAGCACCCTGGCCACGCTTCACTTTCTGACCACAGATTCTACATATAGCCATGTTCACCTCCTCAGGCGTGTTAACAAAAAAATTCCACACCGCCGAGTAGGCGATTTTACCACCAACACTCCGCACTGACTGAGTGGTACCTCCGCTGCCTGGCTGAGCCCCTGCGCCGCTCTTTTCAAGGCCGGAAAGTACCTGCGAAGAGTGCGGTCTACCCCGTGCCCGTTTGGCTCCCGACCTCGCACTGCTGCCACTCCGCTGACTAACGGCCACACTACCGACTTGCTGCCTACACCGCTGCCTGACGCGCAAGCTGTCAGTCTCGTCTGCAGATGATGATAATGATGATGAAGCCCTTGCTTCACCCGGCTCCCAAGTGCGATCAGCTACATCATCATCAACTACAGTTTGCACGTCGCTAATGTCCTCCTTAACTGTCTCGGTGTACAAAGCCTGACTGCTCTCAACATCACCTTCCACTACACTCTCCTCATCAGTACTTGACCGCCTACTGGAAGGAGTGGATTTCTGCCCCACCTCTTGGCTTCCAAGTAGCTGCTGACTGTCCTCAAGTAGTTCGTCCTCGCTGTATAGTGGCGCAGAGCCCATAGCGTATAGTACTTCTCTTGCTGAAGGAACCAAAAGGACAGAGGCAGGTTGAGGACAGGTGAGGGCACTGGAGCTGCTCCAGGCCCATGCCAACTAAGGGTTGTGTCTGACGAACCCACGACTCTTGGCTGGGGGTTTCAGATGTCATCTGGGAGGAAGTGGATGACCGAGTCAACCATTCAAGAACATCTGGGTTGGTGGTCAACACACGACCACTAGATGACACCGGTAGCTGTAGCCTCGCCGAGTGACCCCCTAATGCCACATCCCCTTCCTCTGCTGAGACCTGTGCCTATTCCAGAAACATTTGTGCCACTGCCCCTCCCCTGTGAAGGGCCTGTCACCCCTATGTCTGACATTCTGTTTGAATAAAAATTTAAAATAAAAGGAAATTAAGAATCCCCCCCAAAAAATATACTTTGCTCACTGCCTTGCACAACTGCTTAACTATTTCTTTAAGAAATATTGTCACCCACAGAGTGGGTTAACAATGGGTTGCTGAACTGCAGTACAATGGGTTACTGCACAGCAATACACAATATATGACAATTTTTTTTACCTATTGCGACTGATGCTGCAAATAGTTATTTAAAACTAACAACCCCACAAACACGGATTCACAGTTTTTTTTCACTGACTACGTTAGCACAATATCACACTTTTCTGTTTGGATGGCAAATAACGCCGCAAATAGTTATTTTAAATGAACAAACCCACAAACACGGATTCACAGTTTTTTTGGCAAGTCAACTTCACTGACTACGTTAGCACTATATCACGCTTCTCTGTTTGAATGGCGAATAAGGCCGCAAATAGTTATTTAAAACTAACAACCCCACAAACACGGATTCACAGTTTTTTTGGCAAGTCAACTTCACTGACTACCTTAGCGCAATATCACGCTTTTCTGTTTGGATGGCAAATAACGCCGCAAATAGTTATTTTAAATGAACAAACCCACAAACCCGGATTCACAGTTTTTTTGGCAAGTCAACTTCACTGACTACGTTAGCCCAATATCACGCTTTTCTGTTTGGATGGCGAATAACACTACAAATAGTTATTTAAAACTAACAACCCCACAAACACGGATTCACAGTTTTTTTGGCAAGTCAACTTCACTGACTACATTAGCACAATATCACGATTTTCTGTTTGGATGGCGAATAACGCCGCAAATAGTTATTTAAAAGAACAACCCCACAAACACGGATTCACTGTTTTTTTGGCAATTCAGCTACACTGAAGAATTTAGCACTATATGGCGCTTGTCTATATGTATGGCGAATAACACCGCAACTATTTCTTTCACATTTACAAGATGCCAATCACAGATTGGCTTTTCCCCAAACACAACCCAAAAGATATTGGGTTTTTTTTAATGTTTTTTTTATTATTATTATTTATTTTATTTTTTAATGTACCCCAAACAAGGCTCTGACCCTCTTACTGCACTGCAAAAAGCGACACTAGTGGTGCTTCTTTGAATAAAGCATCCCAAAACAGTGCTGTATCCCCTATGCCCACTCACTGCTGCTCAGTGTACCAGAATAGCGATTTCACTGCCTGATTTTCTGTCTAGAAATCGTCCCCCTCCTATCAGTGCAATTCAGATTATCTATCCCTGATCTCCTCATTTCTTTTCTTTAGGAACATTTTTCTTTCACTTGCCCTATCTCTCCCGACGTCTGTCTCTGGTCTAAAATCAATAGCAAATGGCGGATTCCAGCGATGCAGAGCTATTTATAGGGCTGTGACATCACAGGACCTGGATGGCTGCTAATTGGCTACATGTCTGCATGTGATCGCATTGTGGGTGTTGGTGCTTGCAGCCATTTTAGGGGAAAAAAAAAGATTCGTTACTATGAATCACCATGAAATTCGCTTTCGTTGCGAATCGAATTTTCCGTGAAATACATAAAGAATTCCACTTCGTCAGCTTCGATTCGCTCATCTCTAGAATTAACTTTCTCTATATAATAAATGCCATTTTCTGATGTGAGACAACCCCTTTAATATCTGAAGTTTTGAAGCTTTCCAGTTATTCTGCCATATCAACTTTGATTATACAATTTGATTTGTTCGAACATTTAATCCCCAGAAATTAATAATCCGCTTGTGACTTGCATGTACTGTAATATGTATGTCAAAATAGAGGTGAAGAACAAAAGGGATACGAAATACAGGAGACAGATTCTTTTCAACTGTGTTTGCTCCTAATTCTTGCAACTTCTGAAATAGCTTTTCCTCCCCCTCCCTAACTTGCACACGCGCTTATCCTTTAAATATCCCCATTTAAATGCAGATTTCTGGCCTCAGCTGCACTGACTTTTTATGTGAAGGAAAGTAAGGAAAAGAAAAGAGTTTGATGGAAAGAGGAAATGTGTTTAAAGGGATATCATAATTATGAGTAGAATGTAAGGAAGTCATTCCATGTTTTATCTCTTAAGAATATTTTATATTTCTATTAGTTCTGTGAGAAAAATAACTGCTCATAATTATGCAGTAACATTTTACAAAACTGCAGTTCCTTTGTATGATTGAAGAGTAGAAGACTGAGCTGCTGTACAGTGGACAGGACAAGTTAAAGGGAGTGTCAGGGCTGGGATAAACAGACAACAGAGGAACGTGTGCCCTGAGCTTACCCAACCCTCTGTCTCTGCCTATTGCCTCACCCACGCTAAACCGTGGGGCGACAACCACGAAGACTGCGAAATACACTGTATAAGGTGCAGGTGAAGGGAGTCAAGAGACAGACAAATAAACACAGAAGAATGGTCAGAAGGCCGAGTCAAAACCAGGAAGGTACGTCAGGACAAAATCAACAAGCAGAGAATGGTCACAAAACACGCCAAAGGTCAAATAACAAACTAGGATCAAATCTTCAGGGAATTAGTCACAAACCAGGTTGTAGCAAGGAAACTCCAAACACTGGCAGCAAGGTTCAGATTTGAGGACCTTAAATACCTAGCAGACCCCACCCAACCAGCTGACTTGGGGGGAGAATGCAAGGAAGAAAGGTTAACCCATGAGATACCAGAAGGTAAAAACAAACTAAATCGCTCGCGTTCTCCGGCAACCAGTCACAGACCGCGAGCGTGTGTGCGCACCAGCCACGTCCCTGGCACTTATGATCGTGGCGCGTGTCCCCTGCCTGGACCGCGCATCCACATCCAGAGAATGTCGGCTGGAGGAGGAGCCTGATGAAGTAGCGAAAGAACCCCGGCCACAGGTAACCATATCGCCACCAGAGTCAGAGACAGGACCAGCAGAACGGGTGCAATGACTGCCGGTCCTGACAGGGAGTCTGTCACACATCTTTGTACTGGAACACTATAACATCGATCAAACCATAGCTTTGGTGCTTTTAACACCATTTCTGATCCTCGGAAAAAGAACTGTGATGGATATCCAGATGAGGATCCAAGTTGCCAGCCGGGCATTTTCAGGCAGCCATGTTCCTTCCCATTGTTTTACCCCTCTGCGATATCAATCATTCCCTTTCCCTCTACCTGCAATGTCATCAAGCCGCTGCATTCAAATCACACGTGGCCACTGACCGGCAATCTGCAAGCGCCTGCGCATTACACTATGTATTTTGGGCTTTGGCCTCACAGTACAGTTCATGCTCATCTACTGCTGATGTGTTCAGTGTGAGAGATTTGAATTTGCAGCAAGCCTGGAGGAGCAGAGAGGAAGATGGGAGTGGTAGTGGATCTGGTTGCAATAATTATTCACATCGATGCTCCCTAAGGCCAGAGCAGTGATAGGAGGGCACAATCTTTCTTCCCCCGGGGCATACCCTGATGTTTAGGCTCCTGTCTGATGGTAATTGGAGTGCCCTTGGTACTGTGGATTTGGTGTAAATGCAGTGGCCAGCGAATGGTGCTGGTGTCTGTAATCAGACCAGTTGTAGATAATAAATGTCTCTCTTTACTAAAATGCAAAATGCGAGTTATAGTACATCCAACGGTATCAAAACACAGTCCCAAACAATTCTCAGAGGAAATCTTCCTAAGTAGCAATATATGGATATAGGCCAGGATTGGGATTATAGTACTCCTTCCCTCTATCTGTGATACTGACCATTTTTGTAATATACTTTAGTTACTAAAATCGTACATTTCTATTAGAAAAATAGCTCTGAAGTGGCCCATTTTGAGCCTTAGCAACGCCCCTCTGTCTTCTGTTTACATAACACAGTCAGTGTTAGCAAATCTCCACTGTTATGTAAACTGAAGACAGAGGAGCGTTACTAAGGCTCAAAAAGGGCCACTTTACAGCTATTTACAGAAATGTATGATTTCAGTAATTAAAGTATATTACAAAAATGGTCAGCATCACTGCCCCTTTACATTACAAGAATAAAAATGGCAGTTACAGTTAAAGTAACAACGGCTTGCAAGTACCCTATTTTGGGGCTCTTTGTAAGACTGGAAATGCCCAGATGGTCACTTGATGCCTCATTTGAATATCCATCAAAGTTCTTTTTCTGTGGATCAGAAAGAATGATAAAAGTGCCAAAGACATGGTTTGAATGATGTTATAGCACACAACAGAACTTTAGCATTCCTTATGTATACTTAATATAGGTGACAAACTCCCTTTAATAGATGCCTAAGAGGGACATAGTAAGTTACATTTGAAAATTATATTAACCATTCTGAATGATTATCTTTAAGCGCACATGAAAGTAAAAGAAATCTAGGGCATAAAACACCACTGTGTGGGTATAGTGAGGTGGTAGAATCTTTCCTAATACACACTTACTTGGAACTAGACTTAACGTGCCTGGCCACTTTCTACAACCTCCGCAGAATGATGATCTTCCTCTTCAAACTTTTGGAGGTTGGAGAAGTTCCCATGGTCTTTGGACTGGAGTAGCTGATAGCTGTACTAGTCCAGTTGCCATGTCGTCCTATTGCTGATAATCTTAATCATGCAGTCTCACTTCATCCAGCATCTAAACAGGTATAAAATACCCTCACCTCTTCTAATCTCTTATTTTATTCTCCTATGACTTACAGACTACTTGCTAACCAACTATCACCAACAACTTGTTTGGGTACTGTGGCCTCTTCATTGTTTTTGTAGTGGTTATGCTCGGTATTGCGGCTTTGTTGTAGTAATCACTTTAACCCTTTAACCATAGGACACCTCAGAGATCTAACAAAGTATGACACAGACAGCAGAGGGCCACTGTGCAAGGAATGTGTCTACCCCCCCCTGCCAGCCCCCCCCCCCGCCTTTCCCAAACCAAATTCTCAACTTAACCTATGGTGTCCTAACATTAGATACAGCAATACAAAACACACAGGGTAAGGTTACTTTCACACATGCAGCACTAAGCTCCAGCCACCTGATTTGGCAGAGAATGCAAGAAATTGTCCGGACACAAACTCAGGCATGCAGCAGTTTGTGTCCCGCTGATTCTCTGCATTTTTGCCAGATTGTGGCCGTATCTCTGCCATACCCCATTGTAGTTAATGGGAACGGCGGGCATTCTGCATCCACCCCCATCCATAGTGCCCCCATGTGTGCCAGTATATATGATAGGGCCGCCATAGTGCTCCTCCTCCATAGTGCCCCCCATGTGAGCCAGTATATATGATAGGGCCCCCCATAGTGCTCCTCCTTCTCCATAGTGCCAGTATATATATATAGGGCCCCCCATAGTGGTCCTCCTCCTCCATAGTGCCCCCCATGTGAGCCAGTATATATGATAGGGCCCCCATAGTGCCAGTATATATATATATATATATATATATATATATATATATATACACAGTACAGACCAAAAGTTTGGACACACCTTCTCATTCAAAGAGTTTTCTGTATTTTCATCACTATGACAATTGTAGATTCACACTGAAGGCATCAAAACTATGAATTAACACATGTGGAATTATATACTTAAAAAATGTGAAACAATTGAAAATATGTCTTATATTCTAAGTTCTTCAAAGTAGCCACCTTTTGCTTTGATTACTGCTTTGCACACTCTTGGCATTCTCTTGATGGGCTTCAAGAGGTAGTCACCTGAAATGGTATTCCAACAGTCTTGAAGGAGTTCCCAGAGATGCTTAGCACTTGTTGGCCCTTTTGCCTTCACTCTGCGGTCCAGCTCACCCCAAACCATCTCGATTGGGTTCAGGTCTGGTGACTGTGGAAGCCAGGCAAATAGCCCTTACACAGCCTGGAGGTGTGTTTGGGGTCATTGTCCTGTTGATAAATAAATGATGGTCCAACTAAACGCAAACCGGATGGAATAGCATGCCGCTGCAAGATGCTGTGGTAGCCATGCTGTTTCAGTATGCCTTCAATTTTGAATAAATCCCCAACAGTGTCACCAGCAAAGCACCCCCACACCATCACACCTCCTCCTCCATGCTTCACGGTGGGAACCAGGCATGTAGAGTCCATCCGTTCACCTTTTCTGCATCGCACAAAGACACGGTGGTTGGAACCAAAGATCTCAAATTTGGACTCATCAGACCAAAGCACAGATTTCCACTGGTCTAATGTCCATTCCTTGTGTTCTTTAGCCCAAACAAGTCTCTTCTGCTTGTTGCCTGTACTTAGCAGTGGTTTCCTAGCAGCTATTTTACCATGAAGGCCTGCTGCACACAGTCTCCTCTTAACAGTTGTTGTAGAGATGTGTCAGCTGCTAGAACTCTGTGTGGCATTGACCTGGTCTCTAATCTGAGCTGCTGTTAACCTGCGATTTCTGAGGCTGGTGACTCGGATGAACTTGTCCTCCGCAGCAGAGGTGACTCTTGGTCCTCCTTTCCTGGGGCGGTCCTCATGTGAGCCAGTTTCTTTGTAGCGCTTGATGGTTTTTGCGACTGCACTTGGGGACGCTTTCAAAGTTTTCCCAATTTTTCGGACTGACTGACCTTCATTTCTTAAAGTAATGATGGTCACTCGTTTTTCTTTACTTAGCTGCTTTTTTCTTGCATTAATACAAATTCTAACAGTCTATTCAGTAGGACTATTAGCTGTGCATCCACCTGACATCTGCCCAACACAACTCATGGTCCCAACACCATTTATAAGGCAAGAAATCCCACTTATTAAACCTGACAGGGCACACCTGTGAAGTGAAAACCATTTCAGGTGACTACCTCTTGAAGCTCATCAAGAGAATGCCAAGAGTGTGCAAAGCAGTAATCAAAGCAAAAGGTGGCTACTTTGAAGAACCTAGAATATAAGACATATTTTCAGTTGTTTCACACTTTTTTGTTAAGTATATAATTCCACATGTGTTACTTCATAGCTTTGATGCCTTCAGTGTGAATTTACAATTTTCATAGTCATGAAAATACAGAAAACTCTTTGAATGAGAAGGTGTGTACAAACTTTTGGTCTGTACTATGTATATATATAGGGCCCTCCATAGTACTCCTCCTAGATAGTGCCCCCATAGTGCTCCTTCATAGTGCCCCCATTGTGCTCCTCTTCCATAGTGCCCCTATTGTGCTCCTCCTCTATAGTGCCCCCATTGTGCTCCTCCTCCATAGTGCCCTCCAGAGTGCCCCCATTGTGCTCCTCCTCCATAGTGCCCTCATAGTGCTCCTCCTCCATAGTGCCCCCATTGTGCTCCTCCTCCATACTGCCCTCCTTAGTGCTCCTACTCCATAGTGGCCCCCATAGTGCTCCTTCTCCATAGTGCCCCCATTGTGCTCCTCCTCCATAGTGCCCCCATTGTGCTCCTCCTCCATAGTATATAGCCAAGATCCCCTATAGGGTAATCCTCGGGGTGTTAATATATACAAAACCAGTTTGATCACACCTTTGACCAACAAAATTTGCCCCTTTAGGGATTCCCTAGGATTATGTAGATAAGACTTAACTCCATAGTGCCCCCATTGTGCTCCTCCTCTATAGTGCCCTCCATAGTGCCCCCATTGTGCTCCTCCTCCATAGTGCCCCATTGTTCTTCTCCTCCATAGTGCCCTCCATAGTGCCCCCATTGTGCTCCTCCTCCATAGTGCCCTCATAGTGCTCCTCCTCCATAGTGCCCCCAAAGTGCTCCTCCTCCATAGTGCCCTCATAGTGCTCCTCCTCCATAGTGCTCCCATTGTGCTCCTCCTCCATAGTGCCCTCCATAGTGCCCCCATTGTGCTCCTCCTCCATAGTGCCCCCATTGTGCTCCTCCTCCATAGTGCCATCCATAGTGCACTCATAGTGCTCCTTCTCCTTAGTGCCCCCATTGTGTTCCTCCTCCATAGTGCCCCCATTGTACTCCTCCTCCATAGTGCCCCCATTGTGCTTCTCCTCCATAGTGCCCCCATTGTGTTCCTCCATAGTGCCCTCATAGTGCTCCTCCTCCATAGTGCCCTCCATAGTGGCCCCCATAGTGCTCCTCCCCCATAGTGCCCCCACTGTGTGCCAGCTTAAATGAAAAAAATAAACACTTATACTTACCTCCTTGCCTCTGTCAACGACACGATGCAGGCCTCTTCCGGCCTGTGTCCCGCACTGTACTGCTCAGGCGGCGCGATAACGTCATTGCGCCGCCTGTGCCGGCCTCTGATAGGCTGCAGGCACTAGGCCTGTAGCCTATCAGAGGAACGGGAAGAGAGATGCCTCTCCCTCCCTTGCCCCGCATTATCCATCTGTATTGCCGTCCTAAGGACGGCGATACAGATGAATATGGAGATGAGCGCTTCCAAAATGGAAGCGCTCATCTCTCCCTGCCGCCGGTAAGAAAGGGCCCCCCTCCGGCCCTGGGCCCCTGTGCAGCCGAACTGGCTGCACAGGCGGTATGTCCGTCCCTGCTTGATGAGTAAGAGCTTTATGGTACAACTGGGACCTACACAATTTTAGACATGCAGTTTAAAGGGTATGCCTGAGGAGAGGGATCAGAAGACTCTTTGACCTACATTGTTTAATCTCTTCCATGTTGCAGTCAAAGCTGATCTTTGTGATAGGGTTTATATCCACTGATTTTATGAGTAGGAAGCCCAGGATTCACTGAAGACCCTACAACTGACTATGAATCCGGTTGCCAGGGCATACTTACATGTCTTATCAAGCACCGGTGCAGGGGTTCAAAGATGGGGGGCACAATCGCTGTTCACAATTAAGCTTTGTGAAATTTGGCAAAGCAGTCGAATTGAATTTTTGTAAAGTTCACTCATCTCTAGCTGTAGCCATCCTGTTCTTTATAAATATGTCAGGAAAAGAGGAAATTGCAGAGAAAATATCAAAAGTCACAGCAAGATGTAGCAGAGTATCCACTGGCTGGCGTCAGCATTCAGGAAAGCTGGGTAAATAACAGGCCCCACATCAACCAAAGGGCCTGTTACAAACTATAGGAACTTTTTTGTTGCTTCGTGCTCACATAGTAATTTTGCTTGACCAGTTGTTATGCAGCTCCTTTGCATCTGAATATGTGTTTGGTTATCACCTAGCTTTGCCTAATTGATTAGGATGGAGTTGCTGATTGTCTAACCTTTATATATTTAGGCTTTACTGCATTCTGGTTTTTGGGTATAGCTTTTGTTAGGTGTATTCCTTTACAGGTAGTTTTACAGTTTGTTCTGTATTCTGGGCTCTGCAATTCCAGATTTGTTTCTTTTTCTAATGTGTGTGTGTTCTATGTATTTTTGTAACTCCACTTTCTTACTATGCTGGGTATTCGTTTGTTGCTGTGCTGTTGTATTGTGCTGTCTGATTTGTACGTACAGTTGGTATAGGAAGTGCATACCATCTTACCAAGTTAGTCCTGAAATTAGTACATACAGTAGTGCTGTTATGTTTATGCCTGCACCCCAACACCTTCTTCAGGGTTCAGATGAGTATATATACTGTATGTATGTATGTGTCTATATATGTGCAAATGTATGTATACAGAGGCAGTAAACATGTTACATAGCAAATTTAAATTGACATTTAGCATATCACGTGCCAATGAAAATGTGAAGTTAAAGTTTGCTGCAACAATACAGTACAGTATGTAATATGTTAACAGTCAAATTATAAAATATTATTATTATTAAATAGCTGTATGTGTCTTTGAATATGTGTATTTAATGTATGTTTGTGTATATATGTGTGTGCCTAAGTGTGTTTTTGTGTATGTGTGCATATGTGTAAATACAGTATGTGCTATATGTATAATATACGTCTATATAAGTGCATATTTATATGTGCCTGTACTGTGTATAGTGTCACTATTGTGCTAAAGAAAAAACTTCTGACATGTCACTAGAATGAAGGGGTCAAAGTTCCTAGCTGAGAGCTATGCCTCTTCATGCTAAGTAGCTTTACTGTGTTTCTTGAACAAGGTGGGGTTATACGGGCCATAGACTTTCCGTAACCTATTTCCTTATCTTTCTTAAAGAGAGGCAGAAAGAGCAATCAGATCTGGGAGAGCACAGTGCTAAACCAAGAGCATCTGCCCTTTTGTTCTAATAATAAGCAGGAGCCTCAGCAGCTGAAGCCCCACAGGTTAAAACTTCTGGCACATCACTATGTTTTAAAAATTCTACTTACTCTTTATTTGGATATACAATATTAATTATCCGTGTACAGAGTATGGCAGTATTACTTATCTGTGCATGATGTGATGGCATTATCGGTTTCCAGTGTAACATATGTTGGCACAAACTTTTAGGAAAAGTCCCCTAAAGCCAGAACTTCACCTCAAGTTGTCTGTGAGTTTCAAATTATGAAATAAGTGTCCCTCTAAAGGGTTTGGAGCTGGGTACATACTCAGACAGGTGTACAATGGAATCTCCTGAAAGGTCCCATGAACTCGAAATTTACAAGAGGCAGGGCAACAAAGTAGGGGTTCAGTAATAACATAGAGCAAAATACTACATACCACAGTGCCGCACAATATCTTGCCCCAAAAGCTGCCCCTCTTAGTTGGCCATCAATAGTGGCCATTTTCTCTCCTAAATTCAGGAGGGAATGTCGCTGGCCAGGTACATGAGTACTTGATTCTCCGAGAGTTAATTACCACTGACGGCTTATTCTGTATCCAGCTAGTGGCAGAGATGGGGTCTTGGGTGGCCCCCTGGGCATCGGCCTACTTGAAAATTTCCCTGTAAGGTCTATGGCCAATCCACCCTGCTCCCGTTCCTGTAACAGCATTCCCTGGCTGAGATCGAGGATCAATTATTCCCACACTGCGAATGGTGTAATTGAAAAAAAAAATAAAATACATCCAGTTCGCCATTTTTATTTATTTTTTTTTTTTTCATTTCAATTTCTCAAAAATTTTTTATAAAAATTGATTAAAGACACACACTTCAAAATGGTATCGCTGAAAAGTACAGATCACATAACTACAAAAAAGTTATAGGGCTCAGAATATGATGCTGAAAAAATATTTTTTTTCAAGGTTTTTAAAATTTTTTGAGTATTAAAACGCAAGAAAAACTATGCAAGTGTGCTAATGTTGTAATCATACTGACCTACAGAAAGAAGGTAACAAGGGAGGCCTCAAGAGCCTTGGAAAGGGATGGGGCTGCCCAACTCCATAGGCCTCATAGCAACTGGGTGGTCAGCCTTCATTGACAGTATGGCAGCATTATCACTATGCACAATATATGATATTATTTTGTGTACGGTATAGACGCATTATTTATATTTAAGGATGGCAGAAATATTAATATGGCTTTTCATATAATAGTGAAAGCATTGTTTACTCATATCTGTACCATGTTGAATCTCCAATGCAACCTTTTAAGAACATGCAGTATTTTTCTAGTATATATACCGTATATTGCAGATTGAAGCTACTTTCTATGAGATATAAGGAAAGTGCATTAACCGCATCTAAGGAAGGCACTTTTTACTCTGGTTCTCCTATAGCTATGAAGCTCATATTTGTTAATAGAGATTTTAAATTAAGTTACCTATAATCTTTAGTTTTAAAGTAAAACTACTAAGACTGTAATAACTGCCATACTAGATTTCTGTTTTTTCGCCTTCACTCTTCTATATTTGGCAGTAAGTGTCTTACATTATCCCTAGCCACCACCCCACCTATGATAAAGAAAAAACAAAAAAAGAACACAGCTGTGTTTAGGTTATCTGAATCTTAAAAGGATTTGCCGTTTAAGATAAAGAATTCCCCGGGCGCCAGTGGAAAATAAAGGATAAAAAAGGATGAAAATATATATATATATATGAAATAATAATCAATGAAATGGATGAGTGAGTAGATGTATAAAAAGAAATGGATATAAAGAAATAAATAAAAATGAATAGGATCTTCTTATTTGGTGCAGTATTGAGTAAAAAATCCAAAAAAAAAAAAAAAAAAAAATCGAGTAAAAAATATATAATATATAAAAAATATAAAAAAATATAAAAAAAATATAAAAAAATAGGCAGCTACTTGAGGGTTCTCCGTCTAGTCAAATCAGTGATGAGACGTGGTAGAATACAATAAATTCAAAAATGGGGTGGGCCCAAATTTGAGAAAAACAAACACCCTTTTAACAGTGCGCCAATTTTGATACTCAAGGAAGAGTTATTCACAATGAAATAAAAGCATGGGTTATACCCTTAATAATCAAGTGGAAAAGGGTAAAGTGATGAAAGTTACCACTTACTTCACAGGGGGGGTGGACCGTTGGGATCCAAAAATGACCCCTTCGGTTCCAAACAACCCCCCTAGCCAGGATCGCTTGTATTGTAGTGGATCAATGAACGTAATCCATACGCGACTTGTAGTCATCAATTTTATTCCAAAGATTCGGCTCAACGCGTTTCGGGGTATAGTACAAAAACCCCTTCATCAGGAGCAAACAATACATGTATAATTAACATACCTTATACTTATTTATAGTCCCTGTAGGTGATGGCAACTTTTCCTCGTGGTTCATTAAGTGTGGGGCGGGTTTACCGCTCTTTTCCCGTGCGTTCCACGCTGGAGCGCATGTTCAATCTGCACTTCCGGTTCCGGGTGCGTTCCAGCGTGGAACGCATCACCCGGCCGGTCTCTTATTTGTTGTGTAAGGCCAATGCAGTATCTCATCGCCTACCCTTTCCGTGTGAGTTTGCCAGCCTGGGGACTACACTTGGTTGTGTTAACCTTTTGGTGAATACTCTCACCTGGAGCTCACACTCGGGTCTCACTTCCGGTTTTGGGTGCGTTCCAAGGTGAGACGCATCCCTTTACCGATACTTGGATCCTGTGTGTAGCTAAATGTTATTGCTAATGTAGTGATCCCCCAACAAAATAGAAGAGGGTACCAACAAAGTGGGGGTAAAATTAGTTTAAGATTAGTTTAAATTAAAATTAAAATGCTTCCATGGAGGTTTCTTGTTATTCCGGATGCGTTCCAACGTGGAGCGCATCACAGATAGGAAATAAATAGGGAAAGGAAATAATTCCCACATTACCCCCATGACTTGAAGAGAATAAAAAACATTAAAAACATATATTATATATAAACCTGGATATAAAAGATTACTTCATAGGATACTTACTTACCAAATAAGATAATATACATCCAGTTGTCTAAATTATATAAATATATATGTGTCCAAATAACCTCTACATTTGGATGATATAAATAAGAAGTCCATTTCATAATATGAATTGATAAGAAAAAATATATATATATATATATAAGAATAAATATGAAAATGAAAATAAAAATATATATGGATAAAAATGAAATATAAGTTGTATATAGTCACGAATAGTATCTGGAAGCAACAGTAATTAATGATAATGGCCGTAGTTCCTCCTCATCCTTCTAGTAAAGTGTATGCTCAATGCATTCATTTAATCCAAACGGAGTTAATGTGTTTAATTTATATATCCAGTACATCTCTTTTCTTGATAGTAATTGATGGGAATTTGGAACATGTTCCACCGGGGTGACTTGAAGTTTTTTCGAGTCTCCATTGTGAATCAAAGCAAAATGGCGGGATACACTATGTGTCATAACTAATCTCTTAATGTTGGAGCGATGTTCCGTCATGCGGTCTCGTAGGCACTGTGTGGTTCTGCCCACATATCGGAAACCGCAGGGACACTCCAAAACATAAATGACATATGTGGTCCCACAAGTAATTTCATGTTTAATAGGTATTGTTTCATCTGGGGATGATCCAGGGACGGAGTTTCTACCCTGGGAGATCATACAGCAACACTTACACCTAGGTTTCCCACACCGGAATGCCCCCACTCTCTTTATACTCTGGGTAGGATTCTGTAGTATTACTTTAATTTTTTCTTTAGTTTTTTCTTCTTCGATTCTGGGGCAAGAGGGGGCTAAAATGTTCTTTAGAGTTTTGGCCCTACAAAAAGTAATTGAGGGCCTCTTCGGGAGTTTAGGCCCCAAAACCGGATCCTTTAGTAGTACCGAAGTAGAGATTCTAGAGAAGGGTTTATCCTTTTGCCCCACGAATGATCCAGATCCCTTTGAGCTGTTTATTGATGTCAACCGGTACATCAGAAAGCTAACATTACAGAGACACTATACTATTAAGGAACTCAATGGAGATCCAACGAAAAAGGAAACGAGGGGTATTGAGAACATACCAGGGGAATCGGAGAAGTCAAACCTGGATATAATTCCATCTATTCATCCTACACTGAAAAACAAATCGACATTCTACCCCCTAGAAAGCAAAGGCCCCTTTATAGATAGTTTTTATAATATAATAATGGGAGAGATAAAAGAGACCTTTTCGAGAAAATCCACCCCCGATTACATTACCAAAAAGAATCTCACTAATAAACAATTGAAAGCCATAAACCTCCTTAAGAAAAACAAGAATATAGTTATAAAAAATGCGGACAAGGGTGGAGGAGTAGTAATCATGGACTCAGATTACTATAGAATAGAAACAAATAGGATACTTGCAGATACTGAGTACTACAGACCACTCAGTAAAGACCCTACCAAAGAATTTAAAGAAGCCCTATACCATATGATAGATGATGGCTTTACTAAAGGGGTTCTAGACAAAAAGGAAAGATCCTATTTAAAGACCCCTTTTCCAAGCATGGCCAGGTTTTATTTCCTCCCTAAAATCCATAAGTCCCTAACCCATCCTCCGGGGAGACCGATTATCTCGGGAATCGGATCTCTCACCACAAACCTCTCGGAATACATAGACTCCATACTACAGAGATACGTACCCAATCTTCCGTCCTACACAAGAGACTCCACCCATTTGATCAATATCTTAGAGGGAGTCCAGTGGGAAAAAGGATACATCTGGGTTACCCTGGATGTGAGTGCCCTTTATAGTAACATCACCCATTCCTTGGGTCTGAGAGCCACCAAACATTTCCTAGATAATGATCCCTTGATCCCTAACAGCCAAAAAGAATTCATTCTATCAGCCATTTCCTTCACATTAACTCATAATTACTTTGAATCTAATGGACAGCTATTTATTCAAGAAAGAGGGACGGCCATGGGGACGAAATTTGCCCCATCTTACGCTAACCTGTTCATGGGGCTCTTTGAACATGACATAGGTTTTCTCGATAACCCAGAGATCGTCCTCTACAAAAGATTTATCGACGATATTTTAATGATTTGGAAGGGACCCATGGACTCTCTAACATCGTTTATAAACAGGGTCAATTTAAATGAATGGGGCCTACAATTCACCTCAGAAAGATCCACCGAAGATATTGTTTTTTTAGACCTCCATTTAAGTAGTAAAGAAGGAAGGGTGACAACTCGCACTCACTTCAAGAAAGTTGATGCGAATAGTTACCTGGACTTTAAAAGTAATCATCTCCGCAAATGGAAAACTAATATTCCCTATAGCCAGATGCGAAGGATCCGAAAAAATTGCTCTGATGATAATGAAGCCAAAAAACAAATAAACATCTTGAGAGACAGATTTCTAGAGAAGGGCTATCCTAAACAACTAATAAGGGAATCCGAAGCCAGAATTGAAAGAGAAACTCAGGCCAGTTGTTTGATTAGCAAAAAATCCTGTGAAAGTGGAGAAAATGACAGGAAAAGGACACCTCCTCTAAACCTAATCACGAGGTATAATTCCAAACACTCCACGATTAAGAATATTCTAAATAAACATTGGCCGATACTACTAAAGGATCCGGTTTTGGGGCCTAAACTCCCGAAGAGGCCCTCAATTACTTTTTGTAGGGCCAAAACTCTAAAGAACATTTTAGCCCCCTCTTGCCCCAGAATCGAAGAAGAAAAAACTAAAGAAAAAATTAAAGTAATACTACAGAATCCTACCCAGAGTATAAAGAGAGTGGGGGCATTCCGGTGTGGGAAACCTAGGTGTAAGTGTTGCTGTATGATCTCCCAGGGTAGAAACTCCGTCCCTGGATCATCCCCAGATGAAACAATACCTATTAAACATGAAATTACTTGTGGGACCACATATGTCATTTATGTTTTGGAGTGTCCCTGCGGTTTCCGATATGTGGGCAGAACCACACAGTGCCTACGAGACCGCATGACGGAACATCGCTCCAACATTAAGAGATTAGTTATGACACATAGTGTATCCCGCCATTTTGCTTTGATTCACAATGGAGACTCGAAAAAACTTCAAGTCACCCCGGTGGAACATGTTCCAAATTCCCATCAATTACTATCAAGAAAAGAGATGTACTGGATATATAAATTAAACACATTAACTCCGTTTGGATTAAATGAATGCATTGAGCATACACTTTACTAGAAGGATGAGGAGGAACTACGGCCATTATCATTAATTACTGTTGCTTCCAGATACTATTCGTGACTATATACAACTTATATTTCATTTTTATCCATATATATTTTTATTTTCATTTTCATATTTATTCTTATATATATATATATTTATTTTATCAATTCATATTATGAAATGGACTTCTTATTTATATCATCCAATTGTAGAGGTTATTTGGACACATATATATTTATATAATTTAGACAACTGGATGTATATTATCTTATTTGGTAAGTAAGTATCCTATGAAGTAATCTTTTATATCCAGGTTTATATATAATATATGTTTTTAATGTTTTTATTCTCTTCAAGTCATGGGGGTAATGTGGGAATTATTTCCTTTCCCTATTTACTTCCTATCTGTGATGCGCTCCACGTTGGAACGCATCCGGAATAACAAGAAACCTCCATGGAAGCATTTTAATTTTAATTTAAACTAATCTTAAACTAATTTTACCCCCACTTTGTTGGTACCCTCTTCTATTTTGTTGGGGGATCACTACATTAGCAATAACATTTAGCTACACACAGGATCCAAGTATCGGTAAAGGGATGCGTCTCACCTTGGAACGCACCCAAAACCGGAAGTGAGACCCGAGTGTGAGCTCCAGGTGAGAGTATTCACCAAAAGGTTAACACAACCAAGTGTAGTCCCCAGGCTGGCAAACTCACACGGAAAGGGTAGGCGATGAGATACTGCATTGGCCTTACACAACAAATAAGAGACCGGCCGGGTGATGCGTTCCACGCTGGAACGCACCCGGAACCGGAAGTGCAGATTGAACATGCGCTCCAGCGTGGAACGCACGGGAAAAGAGCGGTAAACCCGCCCCACACTTAATGAACCACGAGGAAAAGTTGCCATCACCTACAGGGACTATAAATAAGTATAAGGTATGTTAATTATACATGTATTGTTTGCTCCTGATGAAGGGGTTTTTGTACTATACCCCGAAACGCGTTGAGCCGAATCTTTGGAATAAAATTGATGACTACAAGTCGCGTATGGATTACGTTCATTGATCCACTACAATACAAGCGATCCTGGCTAGGGGGGTTGTTTGGAACCGAAGGGGTCATTTTTGGATCCCAACGGTCCACCCCCCCTGTGAAGTAAGTGGTAACTTTCATCACTTTACCCTTTTCCACTTGATTATTAAGGGTATAACCCATGCTTTTATTTCATTGTGAATAACTCTTCCTTGAGTATCAAAATTGGCGCACTGTTAAAAGGGTGTTTGTTTTTCTCAAATTTGGGCCCACCCCATTTTTGAATTTATTGTACACCACCCCACCTACCAGCAAAGTTTATAATGGAGAGAGGCACATTGTTAATAACGGGCAGGATCCAGAACGTGCTCTCCTTCACAGGCAAAAGAACACTGAACGCTGGGAAAGAGGAAAGAGGAGTATAGGAAATAGCTGTACAGATGTTCTTGTCAGTTAAGCAGCTGCACATGGAAAGTGCTGAATATTGTACAAACTAATTTACATTCCTGCTTCTGCATCTAAATATATTCATTAAGTTGTCCGCAAATGCTGCAGTTATTGACCTATTTAGAAACGTGCCCCCTTCCCCCCTCTTCATATCTCCTAACCTGGGTTTGCTGCCTTTTCTTCATCTGGATCTTGACATGAAATGTAAAAATACAGTACAATGCTGATCCAGAGTGGTCAGCAGCGGCATCAGACTGGACAATAGGATTTTGTACTGCAGCTTTTGACTGAAGTTGCTCCACCACTGGTTTGCCAATTTTTCTGCCTCCTTTTTATTACTTGGCAGGGCGCTGATGAGGAACATTATTATTGAGGCTGCAAGTCTGTCCCTTGTATGAAGCAATATGGTCCCTATTTTTCCTTTCACCTTGTGCCTACTTAAGTCAATAAACGCAGTATTGCCTTGTTAACAGCCTATTAACGACCAGTACTGTATGTTTTCTTATCATGTAGATGATCATTTAATCATGTCATTTAAAGAGATATTATCCATTTGAGTCATACTTTTGACAATTACCATACTAATCATGTAGTTACAAAATCTAGACCAATTGATAGCTTCGAGGGATAGTTTTCAAGTTTGAACAACTCTAATTCAGTTCCAGCAAGACAAACTCAATAATGGAGAATCTCTTTAGCACAAACCTTTGTGGTCATTAGTTAACAGCTGTAGAAGATCTTCTATGATAGCAGTAGATAACTGTTTGGATGAAGGAACATAAACTGTATTATTTGTGTGAAAATACGTACTATGCAAGATGCAACTCTAAATCATTTCATTTGCTCCACATGTGTTCTAACAGTATATGAAAAGGGGTGAACAGCAGGCGCTCCCTGTTCTTTAAAGGGAACCTGTCACGTCAGAAACACATTTCAAACGGAGAGCATTACCTTATAGTTGCCCCCAGTCTTTTCCTAATGATGGGTTTGATGTGTTAAACGGAGGCTCATTTGGTGAAAAAAACGATCTTTTAAGCGCCATCAGCGCTGTCTTTCAGGTCCCTTTCAAGTCAAGGGGGCAGTGGCTTCCTTGCTTGAAGTCAAGGTAAGCACGCCCCCTCTCTGGTGATTGACAGGATGCAGCGCTCCCATGTCCTGGCCGCTCGGCTTTAGCAGTGCACTGCGCATGTGCCAGCCAGTGCCAGTGGGAGCGCTCGCTATTCTTTTAGCTTCCTGCTGCGCTGAAGCCGGGCGGGCAGTGGCAGCAGGACATGGGAGCGCGCCTTACTGCATCCTGTCAATCACCAGAGAGGGGGCGTGCTTACCTTGACTTCAAGCAAGGAAGCCACTGCCCCCTTGACTTAAAAGGGACCTGAAAGACAGCGCTGATGGCGCTTAAAAGATCGTTTTTTTCACCAAATGAGCCTCCGTTTAACACATCAAACCCATCATTAGGAAAAGACTGGGGGCTACTATAAGGTAATGCTCTCCGTTTGAAATGTGTTTCTGACGTGACAGGTTCCCTTTAAAGATTCCTATTGTAGCAGACTAATACTGTGTAAATTTGATGCCACTATTTATGACATTAGTATTGGTATTTTACTCGGTAACATAGCCTTTTCATGAGTGCAAACATCCTCAGTTTTCAACCTTCCAGGACTCATCGGGGCAGACATATCAATCATACTGTGCCTGGATTATGAATAGATTTGTGGTGTACACTTGCTGTGCCTATATATATGAAGATTATGTACAGTACCTCAATTTACCTTTGATTTACAGCATGGTAGACTCAAACTTTTTCAAACAACTTTTAGCAACTTTTGGCTGCGCCTACTTTGCGCCTTGTTTTGTCATGCATGGTTTTTGGCACATGGCTTGGACAAAAAATATAACAGCTCCCTTGTGATATAAAAAGTGTTGTAAAATTCTGATAGCATAAAGTACAGATGAGCAAACTTCTTGAAATTCATTTTGAGTCAGATTAATAGAATTTTTCAAAAAATGTAATTTGTGGCTGAATCTATTCTAATTGGCCTAAAAATTGGTATATGACTCTCTGAGGCCTCCTACGATATTTTGTATATCTTGTGATTCTCTTTTTTAGTTGTTTTTACAACTGTTTGCTCTCCCCCTTTAAAGCTCTTCAACACAATGACAGCAATAGCAAATAATGTCAAGGTGATACTGACTTACAGTATATAATTATGGATAAGTGCATGGTTAATGATGTTAAACAAAATGTTTAAAAACACACTGCGTCGTCGCATTTGTTATGCTTTTTATTATTAGAAACCGTCTAGGGATGAGCGAATCGAACCGTAACGAACCAGATTCGTTACGAACTTTCCCAAAAGTTCGGTTCGTCACCGAACCGAATTTTGATAAAGTTCGTAACGAATCTGGTGAAAATAACGGCGACGCAAAATATACGCATATTTATTGAGCATGTACGATAATGCGTACGCTAATGCGTATGAATTCATAAAATGCGTACACATTAGCGAACATTCTCAACTATGCGTATATTTAGGGTATGGAATATGCCATATTCCATACCCTAAATATACGCATATTTGAGAATGTTCAATAATGTGTACACGCATTAGCGTACGCATTAGTGTACATTCTCAAATATGCATATATTTTGCGTCGCCGTTATTTTGAGCGAACAGAACCGTAAGAACCCGATTCATAACGAATCTGGTAAAAAAAAAACGGCGACGCAAAACTGTACTTTTTTCACATACTAGACCAGGATACAAGGGATTATTACTCCTATAATCCCTTGTATCCTGGTTTTCTGTGAAAAACAAGATGTGTGACGTCACCCCCACAGCCCCGGAAGTGCCTGAGCGCGCCGACATTTTGTCAGTGCGTCTTCAGACATCCGAGAGAAAGGAGCTCCATAGATAGAGAGGGAAAAAAGATAGCTAGATAGATAGATAGATAGATAGATAGATAGTCAAACAAGTAGATAGATACAGGGAGAGATAGAGAAGAAATAGAAAGGGTTAGTGAGAGAAGCAGGAGAGAGGAAGAGAAAGCTAGATATAGAAGTTAAGGTGATAGATAGGGAAAGAGGCTGAGAAAGCAAGAGATAGGTAGAGATAGGGAGAGGAAGTCATATAAATAAAAAAAATTGTGACATCTAGGGAGAGATAGGGTGAGAAAAAAAAATAGTGAGAGAAAAGTCAGGACAGGTAGCATTCCTGTTCCGTGACCGTACACACTACACGTTGCTGCTCAGCTGGGTGCCGTCAACCCCGTTTAGCCGCAACAAAAAAAGGTTAAAAAAAACTCCTAAAAAAAAGTTATAAACAAAGTTTAAAAAAAAAAAAAGTTTAAAAAAGTATAAAAAAAACATAATTTAATTTCCCCCACACAATAAAAATATGTCCAAGCGTCCTACTTCCAGCACTTCCCAGGCAAGGAGTGCAACACCAGGCGGTGAGGGTAGGAGAAGTGGCAGCACCAGGCCTGGTGGCAGCCGGGGTAACAGGCGTGGCAGCAGGGTGCAGCTACCCCTGACGGCCACTGGTCAAGTAAGAACCACACAGCTAGCGGTTATAGATTGGCTTACCCAATCCTCCAGTTCCACCGCCCAAAGCTCCCAAACGAGGAGTCAGGTATCGGCTGGATCATCCGACACCACCCTTACATGGGACGGTCAGCGAGAGTCCTCTGCCCCGTCCCCTGTTATTAGAATGCCACTCTCCTTTGGGGCACCTTCTGCCAGGGAACTCTTTGCAAACCTTGATCTGCCCTTGGAGTCTCTACCACTTTTTAGTGATGAGGGAGGAAGTCCACCAAAGTCAGCGGGTGGAACGTACTGAGACTCCAGAGGAGGTGTTGGCTGTAAGCAGTCAACAGAGCCAGGGAGGGGCATCCAGTGCCACACCTGATATCCTGTCCCAGTCACCGAGGAAAGTAGCAGTGGTCCTGACTTTGATGATGATGTCGCTGATCGGACGTGGCGCCCTCAAGCAGCATTATCCTCAGCATCATCGGTGGAGGAAATAGAGGTGCCACCGACGCAGCAACATCCCACTGTTGCAAGCAACCGAGGCACAAGAGGGAGGGGTAGAAGAGAAGCTACCAGGCAGAGATCACCCTCTCAAAGCCTTGGTCCTGAGAGGGCACCCTCAGGCAGCAGTGGCAGTCAACAGCCAGCAAGACCCCCCGTGGCTGTCAGCAAACCACGGTCCTCAGTCGTCTGGCAGTTCTTCCGCCTGGGGACAGATAAGCATATCGCTTTGTGCCTGCTGTGCAATGAGAGGGTCAGTTGTGGTAGGGGTGATAAGCTCGGGACAACATCCATGCGAAAGCATATGGAAAGGCAACACCAACAGGCCTGGAAGAACCGTGACCCCAATACCACCTACTGTCAGGATGCACCATACACTGCAGATCCCATCATGCAGCATCCTCTCACTGGAACTCAGGGCTCGTCAGCCTCAGTTGCCAGCAGCAGCACAGTGTCACTGCCATGTACACCGCTAATGAGGCAACAATCCCTGACTGAGTCCATGGGCAGACGTCAGGTGTATTCCAGCAGCCATCCCATGGCCCAGAAACTGACCGGACACCTGGTTAAGCTGCTGGTGCTTCAGTCCCTGCCCTTCAACCTCGTGGACTCCCAGCCTTTCAGGGATTTCATGGCGTGTGCGCACCCCAGATGGCGAGTCCCCAGCCGACACTACATCTCTGGAAAAGCTGTCCCATCACTGCACAGTTATGTGCAGAAAAAGGTGGGCGACTCATTGGGACTCTCGGTGTCCAAGAGTGTGCACCTGAGTGTTGATGTCTGGTCCTCAAATTATGGGCAAGGGCAGTACATGTCTGTTACTGCCCATTGGGTCAACATCCTCCCAGAAGACCATCAGGAAGTTGTCCCATTCTTGCCACTGTCACCTCCACGGTGCTTTAGGGGGCCAGCATCGGGAAGCAGAAGTTCTGCCTCCACCACCTTGCAAACATCCGCCGCTTCTACTGCAGTCCAACCTGCTCCGGTGTCTTACCACCGATGTCAGTCCCGGCGCTCTCAGGCTGTCCTCCATTTGGTGAGCCTGGATGAACGGAGACACAGTGGGCAGGTGCTCCACCGGACCATCAGGGAGGAGGTAGATCAATGGCTGAACCCACGTCAACTAACGGTGGGAAGTGTGGTAGCAGACAATGGGAGGAACATTGTCTCTGCAGTGCAGCAGGGAGGGCTGAGTCATACACCTTGTATGGCACATGTGATAAACCTCATAGTGCACAGGTTTCTTCGATCATTTCCTGCACTACAAGACCTTATGAAGATGTCATGCAGAGTGTGCAAACACTTTAGCCACTCCTACACTGCAAGGAACACCCTGCTCAGGATCCAGAGACAGCGCAGTCTGCCCCAACATCGGCTAATCTGTGACGTGCCAACATGCTGGACTTCTGCCCTCCATATGCTGGACCGCCTGTACGAGCAAAGGTCAGCCGTTACAGACTACCTCATGGGGCAATCAGGCAGCTTCACGCCACACTGCGACTTCCAAGTCACACACTGGCAGATGATGCGTGAAGTCTGCCAATTGTTGATCCCTTTTGAGGACGCGACTTTGTTTGTGAGCAGGAATGACTATGGGATCAACGACATCATCCCACTCGTCCATGTTCTGGAAAGTGCGCTGAAAACCATCATCAGCGAGGATTCCCAGGCCACCACTCCAAGGCTGAACATCGCCTTGAGCCCAGAGATGGATGAAGTGCAGATGGAGGGTGAGGAGGAGGAAGATGTGCATGCCCAGCCATTCCACACACCGCCACCTGGCTTCTCTGCCTCTCAATCACAAAAGGAGATGGAGGATGAGGTGGTAGAGGAAGCTCATAGAGGCGCTCATTGTCCTTGGTGCAGATGGGAAGGTGCCTGTGGGAGTGTCTGAGGAGTGACAGCCGGATTGTGGACATCCGACAGAGGGACCAATACTGGCTGGCCACCCTGGTGGACCCTCGCTTCCGCCGCAAAATGGCAGAATTTTTTCCGCCATCAGAGAGGGAGGCAAAACTGGGGTACTACCGGGACCTACTCACCCGACAGCTGGTCTCTACTTACCATCGAGACCAGCCAGGTTCCCAGACAACATCCGCTCGGGGGAACCAGCGCGCTCCACTACCACCATCACTAGTGGAGGTGTGAGAAGTCGCTACAGCCTCCAATCGCTGATGAGCGATTTCATGCAGCCAGCTGCTGAAGAGGGGACACAACACCGGACTCATGGCGTGGACCAGCATGAGCTCACCCACCAGGTCACTGCCTACCTGGATTGTACCCTGCCCCAAAGTGTCACCGACCCTGTGCAGTACTGGGCAGAGAAACTGGACATTTGGCCTCAACTGGCAGAGTTTTCTTTGGCTCTGCTGTCCTGCCCAGCCAGTAGTGTCGCGTCAGAGAGGGTGTTCAGTGTGGCGGGTAACATCGTAACACCGCAAAGAACGAGGCTCTCTTGCCACAGTGTTGAGATGCTGACTTTTATAAAGATGAATCGTGCCTGGATTACATCGGATTATACCACCCCCCTACCTGATGTGAATGACTAAGTCATCAGTCACCCGTCTTGCATGGCAATCCGTGTGTCCAAGAAAATGACCTTAAGATTCCAAATATGTGCCCAACGTAAAAATCCGTAATTTAACTTATTAAGTAATGTTCACCCCTTAGACCCCAATTAAACAAAAAAATTTTGTGGATAGATACGGCCCCATTCACTTACGG